>OY856412.1:527276793-527546793 GCA_963693085.1 Alisma plantago-aquatica
CTTTGACATCATCAAAATAGTCCTAAAATATGGATTGTTATAAAGGTGATGATTGGGTGGCTTTGACACATGGGGTTTTGATTGTGAGTGATAGATATGGAATTTGTCCCTCCTAAGGGAGTATGATACCCTAGCCACTTGCTAAGTGAGACTGAGAAATACATGGCCATGCACATGCGAGTCAATATATGATATTGAGCTTGCATATATCTCAGACAGTCTGCTCTAGTTCAAGAAACATAGATTGAACATTTGTAGAGGATGACAAGTCCATGCCTCAAGTTCAATCTGGATATCATTGACAAAGGGACTATACAATCACTGTAAAACCAATAACATATTGTAGGTTGAAAGTAATTTTCCAACTTTCCTTTTCACTTGGGTAGCACTGACGTACGACTAGGAACCACTCTTTTCTTGTGAAGTCATAAGTTAGTTATGGACATTCACTGTCAACGTCAAATGGAACCTATAGGTTCACACACATAGGATTAACTTGGAAGAGGATTTTATCCATGAATGATGTTTAGATTTATTACTAAAGTGTTTTGGTACTCAATTCACTGTGTGAACCGATCGACTCTTGGTCAGTGAGACGGCCAGTTCACACTAGTGAACCGATCAGTTCACATGAACCAACCGAGCAGGTGTTGGGTTTCCCAGTTTGTGAGAAAAGATTTTCATTTCACTTGGTCAATTTGATTGGGACAAGAATTAATCTTTGCATTAATTAGAAATGAATAAGGAAAATCAGTTATGGGAAAGTTTAGGAAGTGAAATGATCGGTTCACTAAGTGAACCGATAAGTGCACACTCACAACTGACTGGTTCAAAAGTGAATCGATCGGCTCACCTGCCCAAATGACCGATTGAGTTGTGAAATGATCGGTTTGCCTATTGTAGTACAATCAGTTCATGAAAAATCCAGACCCTTCTACTCCCACACAGACTGGGAATCATGACCATGACCTCTACTATAAATAGAGGAATACAGGGGGCTTCTTAGAACATACAACTCAGAACATCAGTTGCTCTGCAAAGTTGTTGTCCTCTCTGGTTGTGGTAACCAAGAGAGCCCAAGAAGGTTCTACCCATCTAGGGATGAACAACGAGGAAAAGACAATTGCAGAAAATCAACTAGTTGTGGGAGAGTGTGTCAGTGACTAGTACGCCGACAGAAGGGGATGACTCCTTCTAGTCTATCCTTCAGGATGACTAAAGTTTCCAGTGGTTTGTGTGGACTATCTATAGAGGCAGGAGATTTCTATCACTTAGGAGGATGACTGTCAACTGCAGTCCGGTTCAAGACCAAGAGTTGTACATATGCGGTCAAAGACTAGGTGGTTGAAGACCACACTAGCAACAAGGTATTGTCACTAAGCAAGCCTCAAGACCAAGTATATCTCGCTAAACCATCTTTCCTATTGCATAGTTGTTGATACGATCTATTGGTTATGGGTTTGTGGTTAGATAAAATTTTAGTTTTTGATGCCTATTATTTTCCACAAAACCCAACATGTCCTACATAAGTCACAAGTTGAATCTTGATGGCATGTATGAACTATGTTGGTGATTGAATGTATGGGAGAATTTTGAACCCAATGATGCAAATATGTGAACCTAGACTTAGTGACATCCACCTAATCTTGAATATGTTTCTTTTTTCCTTACTTTACTGATCTAATTCATACCTTATACTTAGTCACCTTGTCTTGATGATCATGAACCTTGTTGCCCTATTATGAGTCCGTTGACCATAAAATGTACATAAGTGACACAAACCTTGAAATGGGCATACAAAATGAATGAAGCCTAGAGATGACATGTAACGAACCAAAGCCTAGCATCATATCATATTCCTTGACTAAGAAGTCAGTAAGCTTGGTTTCTCAGATTTGACCAAATAAGGATGGAGCTATACCTTAGTATAGTTGTTTGTAACCTTAATGTATATTGTTAATGCATAAAACATGAATAAATCAATGGTAACCTATAATCTATTAAGGCTTGAAAATAACACTTGAAAATAAATATAAAATATTAAGTAGCATCAGTAATATCGTAATACACTCATATTAACATAATAACTTAATTATGTGCAAACATGTGAGTAAATTCATTAAATATGTCACATATATTTGCTTTCTAACTAATGGATAAAATATGTTTAGTTATGGGTATTTTGTTCTTTGGATTAATAGTTGGTGTTTCCATATCCATAAATATGAATAATGTACCATTATCTAAATAATTATTGATGTGATGGACTAATATGTTAAATAAGTAAGATATCGACATTCATGCATAATAATATAAGGAAATATCTTTGGAAATGAATTAAAGATAAAATAACTCAATAAAGTGAATCTTGATAATAAATACATACTATTATGATAAATATAATGGCAATGAGCCAAAAACAATTAACGATGCCATAATTTATAAAAGGAAATCTAAAATAAAAAATGTAATAGTGGAATCGTATTCCTTGAGTCCCAATTAGCTTGGGTTCCAAGTATCACAATATTTGAAAAATAATAACTATCCTAATTTCATTTAAAGAAGAAAATAATGGAAAAGGTCAAAAGTGTAATAAATTATTAAATGTCTTCAAAAGTGGCAACAAATCCCAAAATCATATTGCACATAACCAAATTTGTGTATGTATCAATTTTCACAATAATTGAACAAACCGAGATGCCTTAATTTCATTAAGGAAAGAAAGTATAATATAAACTTAAAAATATTAAATAATATAATTGTTTTCCCTAAAAGTAAAAAGTAATCTCAAAATCAACTTCTTCATGCCCAATTTATCCTAGGTGCCAAAATTGATATTTATTGGAACTTGTTTGGACCCTCAAATGAATTTATGAATGAAAGATATAAGTCATTTAAGTCAAAATACTTATTATTTCCGTTTCCCTTTCAGTTTCCCAGATTTTATAGATCACACAACTTATTTTCTGGATTCCCTAATTTTTGGATTGTCACACACTTTGACTTTGTGTGGCCTTTCTGTGCATTGTTGGATTCTGATCGCATGGGTTGGAACTCATCTACAACCTTGATCCCTAAAAAAGAAACACATTAAACAATACTCCTTTGTCTATGAATGATATTTCTCTCTATCAATTACATATATCTCTCCAATTTCTCTCCTTCATCTTCATCCTTTCTTTTCTCTTTGAATCAACCCTTTATTGGTAAGGTTTTGTTGCCTATAAATTTTGAACCACCTCTTCCTCCCTTCCAACCCATGTTTTGAACTTTGTGTCTCGTACCCACTATCTCAAGTCTTCATCTACTCACCAAACACCATCAACATGATGTTCTACTCTCCTAAAACACATGGACACAATGCTTTCTCCCTAGATTCCACAATGACACCCTCTCTGAGATTTACCTCCCTTTTTGGACCAGTCATAGTTCCTTTTGGCATTTTCGGCCATCAGACTCTATAGAGGTGACCGAGAATCCCTCCCTAGTCGTCAGAGAAACATCCTCACCCCTTAACATAGTCCCAAGATAGGTAACCCAATTTTCCCTCTTTTTCTCTTCATCTTCAAAGTCATGCGATTGGACCCAATTTCTCGCTACTCGACCTCTATTTCCCTTCTTTCAGTAACATATAACTTTTCCATGAAGCTTTGAACTCCCCTAAAATTTTGTTTCTCTCTGTGTTTACTCTGGTTGTTAGTGTCTTTTGCGACCTGCTCGTGACAACCATGGTAGGTAGGGTTTTTGGTCATTTGGCTTCCTTTGGACCCAAAGTTGGGTTCCCTAATATCTGCAAGAGATGGGGAAGATGGAGGAAACCCTTGTGGATGGTGCCTAGGGTTGTTTAATTTATTTTAGTCTTCACCATGATGAGCTATTTAAGCTCTACGGCTCTTACATTGGTGGGGTGAAGGGTGAATACGCATGGGTATGTTTGAACACCTCTAACCCTATTTTGGGATTTAGAATTTCTTGGATTTGAGGGTCATTATGTTCATTTAACCCCAATTCCATGTTGTTGATCATGTTTTATTTGGGAGAAAGTAGGCCAGCTGGCCAAATTGGATTGGGCAATGTCACTCTATTTTACATATGAATGGAATATACTATATATGTGGCTTTTTTGCAATTTTTGATTGGTCAAATCTTCTCAAATTCATAATATATTAGTAACACACAAAAAATTAGGTTTCAAATCAAGAAGTCATTCTCTATCCAATAATACTAATTTTGTTACCTAACTCCAATCTAATAAATATATCATTTTTATGGATTTATATAACTAGTTAGATTTTCAAATATTAATAATTAATAATTCAAAAGTAAAAAATAAAGTAAAATATTCTATAAACTAACAAAAAATATCTATGAGATAGTATGTTTTGATAACCTAATTTATTAGAAGTAAAAAGTCATTTTTACGGTTTGTGTAATTGAATGTAACCCTAACCCTAATATCACATATGCATTTAATAGGTTGCTTGTGGAGTGATATGGAATTAGGGTTGACTTTGGACTTATGTAGACTCTAACTGAGGTATGTTGCATCCATGTTCATCATATTGAGAAATCACCTATATTCCATCTCTCTCTTGGTCCTATGGACAAATTAGCCTACATAATTTCTCTCTCTACAGAGAATTTATTTCATGTGAAAGATTTTATGATGATTATGATCATGTGATCATATTTATTTGTTGGATATTCTTATTGGACTCTCTTATATATCTTTTTCATTTTTATTCCATGTGAAATCCTAATTTGAATATTTGATATCCTAGTTTTATTTTATGTTTCATCTTATTTGTGGACATGATTGGATACCTTTTTATAGGTCCTTTGACCCCACATTATAACTGTTCAATGATCTCATCCTATTATTTCATATTGACTATACTTATTTTTGCCTTTAAATTTGTGTGTGTACATATAGACTAAGTTAATTTATAGTAGCATGTACATATGTACTACCATAATATTTGGGTGCACCTTTCCACCCTTAGTGCGCCTTTTCTCTCATATTATATGTATTGGGTGCATCTTTCTACCCAAGGTGCACCTTTCCACCCTACTTAGGCTTGAAAATATTTGGGTATCATCCTTACATAAATGAAAAAGGTCACGCTGTGTGATATGAACTGATTATAATTTGTTAATTTTATTATATGGAAAGTTCTATTAATCTTATCCTTTTGATAAAGGTCTCATATTTTGACTTGGACTCTTGATTATCAATTTATTTGCAATTTTCATTTTATTTTATATCCACTTGGATATTACTTCTCCTCTTCTATGGGAAGTCATATTATAAATGATCTAATGTTGCTCAATCCCCAATTAATATGCTCATACCAGATTTGATGTTAATAGTTTCCATTTTTATCTTCAATGATGGGGTATGCTTCCAACCCTAGGTGTAGGATGTGGACGACATGATATGCAGATGTGGACCTGATTTATGGAGGTGACTCTTAATAGGAGATAGACTTGAGACAGATGGATATCATTCTACTTAGATCTTGACATTGTACTTTCATGTAAGACCCTTAATGGAAGATTCTTTTGTAATCTTATACAATTGAATATAGTCATGATTATTAGTTCATTTTTGTACTTTGTTTATTCTTGTATACCATCATTTGAGAATGAAAAATTTACACCTATTCAAGCATGCTTGTTAGTATGTTTGGACCTATGAGTTTTTTCCTCAAATTTAAGTAGGAAGTGGACCCCCTCTCGGGTCCCACTCTTTACAAGATGGTTTCAGAGCTATGGTAGTGAGAATCCGACTATATATTTCAATTTCATCTCCCCAGTCAGAACCCTTACCTTACGTAGTCACCCTGTAAGTGAGATGTTTACCCTAGAATTGACCTATGATATTCATGAGAAGATGAAAGGTCAATTTTTATTTATATCAATTTCACATAAGAATCATGATTAGTAAACCTAAATTTGTGGTGAACCATAAGCTCATACCCTATATAGGTTTTTGGCGGTATGTTTCTTTGGATTTTATAGAATTTGGCCTTAGAATGAAGGGTATTAAAAGTAATGAAGTGAATATGAGGATATGAAGTTGTTAAATCTTATGTGATGAGCCTCTAGTTTGTCACACCCTATCATGTATGATAGTATGACATGTATCCATGGATACAATGAGGCTTGACTTGAGGATGAGTTAGGTTATGAGGATGTTGAGGTAGTAGATAAGGAGATCTTATATGTAAATTGTAACTTGGTTCCTCGCTTTGATTTTGGGTCCTATCTTCAGTTTTGTATTGCAAGGTTTTGACATCAAATTATTTTTCCTAATAATACTATATGTACAAAAAGAATTTTTGGATTTTAATGAGGTTTTCTTGAACTACACCACAATGAAGAGATGTGTGAAGTCTTGATAGAGAAACCCTAAAATTAGTTAGAGGAAAAATCTCAATCCTAGTTTTTTCTATGAAGTGGTGACTAGGAATATGTGTTATTTAAAAGGTTTAGTTGACCTATCATTTTATACACTATGATCTTTAGCTTTTATATGTGACTCTTAGGGTTGTTAGGTTAGAAACAGAAGGACCTACAACTCTACAATTGGTGTATTGGATCATCTAGTTGGAGGCATGACCTATGTATATTATAAACATACCGATGTGTTCCATCTAAAACCCTAATACCCTCAGTTTTTGTCTAGTTTGGCTTACAAGGTTATACCTTTTAAGGGGTGGAGTCATGTAACCTATAGGGTCGAGGTTGTAATTCAACAATAAGGGTTGTTTGAGCATAATGATAGATGTATTAACTAACCCTTTGTAGAATTAACAATAAATGTTGGATGGACATAACGATCGCCTAACTAATACAATGAATGAACTCATCTAAGTTGACCTTGTGAATACTAATTAATAAGTTTTGCATATATAATTTTAACTTACCTAAAATGGTGACCATAAATAATGTAAGGTAGTAATTAGGTTTGAAAAGTATTAAGGGATCAGTTTTTATGTCCATTTGCACTAACTTGTTCTAATATCAATAAACCTAGGTTAAACATTATAAAGATGTCAAAATTAATGTAGGTGTAACCTTGACATGCCTAGTCACAATAAATTGAAGTACAAATAAAATTAAGTACAATATAAGCCTAGCACATATTATTAATTTGTGAATCAAAATTTTGAACAATTCATTAAATTAGTTACATATAACACAGTGCTCAAATATATGATCAAAACCTAATTTTACACCTGAACATAATATGCCATATATATACTATAATTAATGTATTAGTCAAGTGATACACAATAATTGATTCACTTTGGTGATTTGTAAATTTACTCAACTTAATTAATAAGCTTAATACAAAAAAAGGATATATATTCATAATATACACTTGAGGTACCTAAATGCTTAACCCTTAAAAGAAGATGTATATAAATACAATGACGATGGAACTACCATCAAAAAGTATGTAACTCTAATAAATGTGAAAATGTTGACAAAACCCTTGGTTCTAACTTAATCTTTTAGCTTAGCTTCTAGTAAGAGAATATAGTGGAAATAAGATGATTTATACTAACATAGTTACACTTTGGTCAATGGTGACTCTTTACTGTAGGTCTTGAATGCTTGGATTTTAGGGATGAAATCCTCTTTAAGGGTTGAAGTGTTGTAAAGAACAAAAACCTACAATCATATCCAATTCCCTGACTAAGAACTTAGTAAGCCAGGTTCCTCATATAGGACCAAACAACTATGGAGATATACCTTACTATAGTTGTTTGTAACCTTAGTTTACATTGTTAATGCATAAAACATGAATTACTCTATGGTAACCTATAATCTATTAAGGATTGAAAATAAACATAGCATATTAAGTGGCATCACACATATCATAATACACTCAGATTAACATAATAACTTAATTATGTGCAAATATCTAAGTAAATTCACCAAATATGTTTCATGTTTCCTTTACAAACTAATATGTAAATGATGGCTAAAAATATATTTAATTATAGGCATTTTGTTCTTTGGAATAGCAATTGTGTTTCCATGGCCATAAATATGAATATGTAGAACTATCTAAATAATTATTGAAGTAATAGACTAAATATGTTAAATAAGTAAAGTATGGAAATTCATGCATAATAATATAAGGAAATCCTTTTGGAAATGAATTGAAGATAAAAGGACTCAATTAAGTGAATCTTGACAATAAAGATATGATGTTTTGATACATATAATGACAATGGGACAAAAATCTTAATGGTGCCATAATTCATAATAGGAAATCTTCAAACTAAAGTATAATGGTAAACTTATGTTCCTTGGATCCAAATTAACTTGGATGCCAAGTTTCATAATATTTGGACAATAATAACTATCCTAATTTCATTTAAAGAAGAAAAAAAAAGGAAAAGGCCAAAAATGGAAAATAAATTATTAAATGCCTTTTAAAATGGAAACAAATTCAAAAATCATATTACAGATACCTCAATTAGTATATATGTAAATTTTCACAATAATGTAATAATCCTAGATGCCTTTATTTCATTAAGGAAAGAAAGTATAAGATAAAATTAAAAATATTAAGTAATATAATTTATTTTCATAAAAGTGAAAATTAATCTCAAAATTGGTTTCTTCATGCCCAATTTAGCCTAAATGCCAAAATTGAGATTTATTGGAACTTGTTTGGACCTTCAAATGAATTTAGGAAAGAAAGAGATAAGTCATTTAAATCAAAACATTTATTATTTCAATTTTCCTTATAGTTTCCTAGATTTTGTTGCTTACGCCATAGATTTTCCAGATTCCCTAAGTTTTCTGTGCTTTGGCTTTCTATGGATTTTCTATGCATGGTTGGATTCTGATAACATGGGTTGGGACTCATATTCAACCTTGATCCCAAAAAAGAAAAACATTAAACCATACTCCTTTGTCTATGAATGGTTTTTATCTTTCCTGGTTGCATATATCTCTCTGATTTTTACTCCTTTATCTTCATTGTTTCTTTCCACTTTCAATCAACCCTAGATTGATAAGGTTTCATCGCTTATAAATCCCTAACCACCTCTTCCTCCTTTCCAACCCCTATTCTAAACTATGTGGCTCGTACCCTCTATCCCATGTCTTCATCTACACACTGAACTCCACCAACATGATGTCCTACCCTCCTGCAACACATGGACACCATGGTTTTTCCCTAGATTCCACAATGACACTCTCTCTAAACTTTACCTCCCTTTCTGGACCGGTCAGAGTTCCCTTGGGCACTTTTGGTCATTAGACTCTATGGAGGTGATGGATAATCCCTCCCTGATCGTCATAGAAACTTCCTCACCCCTTAATTTGGTCCCAATACAGGTAACCCAATTTTCCCTCTTTCACTTGGACTTTAAAGTCATGCAGTTGGACCCAATTTCTCACTGCTCGACCTCTATTTCTCTTATTTCAGCCGCGTTTGATTCTTCCATGAAGCTTCAAACTCCCCTCAAAGTTTTGTTCCTCTATGTGTTTACTTTGGTTTCCAGTGTCTTTTGCGGCTTGCTCCTGACAACCAAGGTAGGTAGGGGTTTCCGGACATATGACTGCCTTTAGACCCAATGTTGGGTTCCCTAAAATCGACAAGAGATGGGGAAGCTTTGGAAACCCTTGTATATGGTGACAAGGGTTGTTTAATTAATTTTAGTCCTCACATGATGAGCTTTGAAGTGTTATTCCTCTTGCATTGGTGGGGGTGAAGGAGAAGATGCATGGGTATATTTGAACACAACTAACTCTATTTTTGAATGTTGACCTTTTTGGAATTGAGGGGCATTATGGTCATTTTAACCCCAGTTCCATGTTGTTGATCACATTTTGTTTGCGAGAAACTAGGCCAAATGGACAAACTGGACTAGGCCATGTCACTCTATTTTATATATGAATGGATTATACTATATATGAGGCTTTTTGTGATTTCCTGATTGGTCAGATCTTCTCAAATTCACAATAAATTATCCATAGCCCACAACATTTTGGAAAGCTAAGGTGCCCAATCGAATCAAGTATTTGTTTGGAAATTCATTAATGGAAAACAAGTTAGTAATGCCTACCTAAAAGGTCATGGATTCTCATTGCATAGAGATGCATTCTATGCAATCAAGCAGTTGAAGACATGAACCACATTATGTGGAAGTGTATATTTATTGAAGAACTCTGAGTTAGATAGTTTAGATATTTCCCTTCTACTCCAAGAAATATTGTTGAATTGATGCTATTACTGACTATAAAAAAGGGTCTACTATATATGGCTGATGAGGAACTAGTGCATTTTTTAAAATATTAAACCAATTGATTGTTTACTTTGGGAAAGAATCAAACTAGATTTTATTTTTCTTCTTGCATAGATAGTTCCTCTTTTCTTTTGGTATGGAACTATTTGTATACCAATACAACACTTGTAAATTTTTTTAATATGAATAAAAGGAGTTGCTTACTGATAAAAAAACATGTTTGTAAATCAAGAAGTTATTCTATATCTAATACTACCAATTTCATTCCCTAATTTTAATCTAATAAATATATATTATATATGGATTTATCTAAGTTGGATAGATTTTCTAAAGTTCATAGTTGATAATGTATAAGTCAAAAAATAAAGTAAAATATGCTATAAACTCGAAAAAAATATAATCTATAAGATGGTATGGTTTTGATAACCTAGTTCAATAAAAGTAAGAAAGGCAATGTGTAGGGATTATGTGATTAAATGTTAACCTAACCCTAATCTAATATATGCCTTTAATAGGTTGCTTGTGGACTGGGTTGGAATTAGAGTTGACTTTGGACTTCTATAGACTCTAAGAAAGGCATGTTTCCTCCCTATTCATCATATTGAACTATCACCTATATCTTCTCTCTCTTGGTCCTATGGACAAATTAGCCTACATAATTTTTCTCCCTTCTGAGAATTTATATGTTCATTATGATTGTGTGATGATCTTACTTTGTTGGATATTCTTACTACACTCTCTTTTATATCTTTTTCATTATATTCCATGTGAAACCCTACTTTGTATGTTTGATATCCCAATCTTCTTTTATGTTGATCTTATTTGTGGACATAATTGGATACTTTTTTATGTGTCCTCTGACCACACATTATAATTGTTCAATGATCTCATCCTATTATTTCAAATTGATTAGACTTATTCCTTCCTTTATATTTTTTGTGTGTAAAAATAAACTAAGTTTATTTATAGTAGCATGTACATCTGTAATGCAATAATATTTGGGTATGCCTTTCCACCCTGAGTGCGCCTTTCCATTCATATTATATATATTAGGTGTGTCTTTCCGCCCAGGGTGCATCTTTCCACTCGAAGTAGGCTTGAGATTTTATGTGTCTCAACTCTACATAAATAAAAGTGGTCTAAGTCTATTACATGCACTGATTATGATTTGTTAATGTTGTTCTATGGCAAGTTCTATCAATCTTATCCTTTTGATAAAGGTCTCATATATCGACTTGTTATCTTGATTATCATTTAATTTGTAGTTCAGATTTTCTTTTTGTATCCACTTGGATTGTACTTTTCCTCTTCAATGGGAAGCCTTGTTATATTTGATGTCCTTTTTCTTAATGTTGATGAATCCCTGATTGATAAGACCATACTAACTTTGATTTTAAAAATTTCCATTCTATCTTCTCTTTTGGGGTATTCTTCCAACCACAGGTGTAGGATATGGAGGACATGACATGCATATGTGGACCTGGCTTATGAAGATGACTCTTAATGGGAGATAGACTAGAGATAGTTGGATATCCCTCTACTTAGATCTTGATGTTGTACTTTCATGTAAGCCCCTTAATGGGAGATTATTTTGTAATCGTGTAAAATTAAACATAGTCAAGATTTGTCATACCACTACTATACTTTAATTATTCTTATACCATCATTTGAAAAATGAAAAGTTTAGACTTGTTTGAGCATATTTGTTATATGTTTGAATGGATGAGTTTATTCCTCAAATTTAAGTATGGAGTGAATCCTCTCTCTGATCTCACTCCTTACATGACATGACACTTGAAAAACACCTTCATGATAACCTCTAAATTAGTAGAAGATCATCTAATGTATTAATAACCAACTTGCAACCTAACTTGGCCAAAACCCTAAAGTGGAACTAGTTAGGGTTAATGATGCGAGTGTAATGCATGCATGTAATCTTGTGCTTAAGTAGGTGTGACTTGTGGCACATGATTAATGATAAGCTAGTTTATAAATCCTTAAATTAGTTACATGGTTTAATAATTATATAACTATGGCCTTCTTGTTTGAATTAGTGATATGTATGTATAGTTACTTTCTCAAATATTGGCATGAAGTACTATAGTATTATACTGGATATTTGTCTCATTGATTTTATAACTTGCAAGCATAGTATAGAACTCCATTATAAAACTTTGTGCACCTACCTATATTCTAGGGGTAATGACACAAGACTAGGCACCCTATTTGAGTTGTGAAGATAGGGAGGACCATGTCAATAAAAGGATTACTCTTGAGGATGGCCCTGACAACCCTCATGTAGAAAAGTGTTAGCTAATCTTAGTCACCCCTACGGACCTTTCTGATGGGAATGTAGTAAAAGGCCTTATGATACATGATATTGTTTGTATAATTAGAATAAAATGACATAAAATATGGGCTCTTATTTTGCTAAATACTTAACTTATTATTGTTATTTGTTTACTTGTACAACTCTTTTTAAATTATTAAAAGCTTATATATATGCACCTCCTGTGTTAATCTGATTGTTTCACATATATTTAGATTTAAAGAAGTCCAAAGATCGGATGGCATGGAGAGCTATGTTTGGATGTACTTTATTGTAAGATCCCTATGGAAGATGAGCAGATTTGTATAATTTGACTCTTCAATATGTAGTTACAATCTTAAAATAAATAATGTTGCTTGATGCATGTGTTTTCAGTCATTATTTCAGGCACATTTTTCTTGATTTCATGTGTAGATTAGTAATGTATTTGATTTGTTATGTATGGAATGACTTATACAGCCTGTTTCTATTAAATGCATCAAATTATATGATTTTTATTGTTTTATAGAATATTTTATGCATCCCCATTGCTTATGATGATTTTGTGTGTTTTCAGGTACAAGTAAGAGCCACAGAGTCGGTGCTATCGACCTGGGAACAGTCGGTGGTACCGACTTTACATTAGAGACTTATCAAAAACTCACCTAGATTCGGTGCTATCGACATCTAGAGTTGGTGCCACTGAGTCAGCATCAGCAAGCCCAGTATGAATCAAGAAAACTCGATGCTATCGAGTGTCCAACTCGATGCTACGGAGTTGACGTCAGAGAGGCAGCATGAAATCCACAAAACTCGGTGTTATCGAGTAATGTCAATAATACCGATGAGATCAAGATCACACGACCAAACCTAAGTGACTCAGTACTACCGACTCATCTAGTCGGTACTACCGAGTTTGCCCAATCAAGCCAGCCGCAATTCTATCTCTAATCTAATGGTTGATGTTAAGTCGGACCCCAAGTGCCTCCTATGACTTAAGGGATGACGACCAAAATGAGGGAAGCCATTTTTCATCACACGACGACCGGAAAGCGAGAAAAGAAGAACGGAGGACCAAAGGCTTTGACCGAGGAGACCCAGGCATCTCTAGAGCACCATTCTGTAGGCAAAAGATAGTACAAAAGTTGCATGACAGAGGGGATCTTCCAGACGGGCAGATATTCAGGGGTTACTTTAGTTTCTTCATATTTTCCACGTTTTTCTTCCTTTCTCCCATGTATTCGTTGATGAAAACCATGCAAGGCTAAAAGCTTTTATTCTTTAGGATCTGGGAGTAGCATGAATATATACTGTGATTGATTTTCATGCATTAATATCATTTTTATCTCTTTTAGTGGATATAAATCTATGAAAGCTTCATGTTCTACTTGTGTTTGATCACCATGAGTGAATTGATAGACACTTAGTCATCTCAGGAGAGAGGTTAAGGGTCAGAGAGTGTAGATTTACACGTCTACTATGCCCTTTGGTAAGATTGTAAATGGGAGGAGAAACCCAGAGAATGACCATAAAGCGTCTAACTAATCAACCAATAATTGCGGAAGTGGGATTGGCATTAGATTAGGTAGTGAATTACACTGCGGAAGTAGGTAATTTTGACTACATGCTATTCATTCAGGGATTGAGATAATAGGTGTTAGTGTGTGTGAGATCGACTATTAGTGTTGTACGTAGTGAAACCACTATCCTAAGGAATTCACCCCATCTCTGATTTATTCCACCTTTAATTAGCTTTATTTTAGCTTTTGTTCTTTCATTCAACCCATTTCAATCAATTACAACTGGTTTAGCTGATTTGATCATAATTAGTAGTAGTCTACTAGAGAAATGCTTCCCTGAGTTCGACTCAAGCCTCACAAGGACTTATTACTTAGATACGTTCACTTGTGTACTATGCACATAAATTTTTTTGTCATTGCTTAATATATCTTGTTGAATATGGAAATTATGTTGGTGCTTCTATCTTGTTACATGTTCATGTATTCTAGCTTTATTCATCCACATCCATGCTTTGATAAAGCATGCTAGGGACGGACACTTCGGTCCTATTGTAATGACTTTCTAGTAATTTGGAGTTAGTATTAAATCTTGTAGTAAACAATTTTTCTTAATACATCTTGCTAAATGTTGAGATTATGGGTTCCTTTATCTTACTACATGTTTATGTAGTTATAAGTCTTTATGGTTCTACATTCACACTTTGATGAACAATGCTAGGGACGTACGCCTGACCGACCTAAATCGCACGTCCAAAATGAGCGGAATTGAAGTAGTCAGACTTTTAAATAACCTGACTCTTAGGCCCCCGCAACGATGATGGGGTCCGAAGTAGCGATCGGGGTCGAACCACAGGGACAAGGGTGGTCGTGCTAAGAACGCAGAATCAACACTCTACACTCTCGTAAAAGAAATATGAGGATAAAGTTCCCAAGGGAATGACAGGTGAAGATCGATAAAACAAAAGAAAACTATCTCCAACTGGAGTTACAAGGAAGATTAAGGTTTTTGGCATTTATCAGTTTTTAGGGGTTTTGCGCAATAGAACCAGAGGAGATAACGTGATTGCCTCGGTATGGAACGAAGGAAGAAAACTTCGGCATAACAAGCGGCAGCAGTAAAACATCACATACCCCTTGTCTCAAAGAGGGTACCTCCAACTAAGCACCACCACCTTCTCTCAAAGGTGATGGGCTTGGGTTGGAGTGGAAATATAACTGAAGGAACTCCGACCCTGGGTACTCTCGTACTCCCTGATCGGACTAAACACTAGAGTTACAACTCCTCTCTCGAGAGAGTTGTAATGGGAAACACGATTCGATAGCTAGTCAAACATGATCTAAACATACAAGCTAGCGTTCAGATGCTATAAGGCAATCATCCAACAAAAAGGGACCAAACATAGAGCAACATGTATTAAAACTCCTCTATTCCATTAGAATAAGCATTGTATAAAAGGTTTAGCTACATTGCATAAATAAAGAAAGTAAATGACCGAAAAAGGGAAGATAGGAATCACCTCCTTGATTTAGGAGGGCGACATGCAGTAGCAAACCCCTATCGGGCGGGAGCTCTATCCGATATGCCTATTTTGGGAAACATCCCATGTCAAGTGATAGACCGTGACGCGCATACGTATCGATCAAAGCACTCTACCTGATACGGTCGTATCAGGATGCCACCCTCTCGGGTGACACACCGTGACAGGTTGTCCGTATCGGGTTCGGTATCGTGTCGGGTTAGAGAGGCCTTAGGTTCTCAGGTTCCTCGTATCGGGTGTAGAGGGTGAGCCGTCTCGGGCGGGAACCCATCCAGGAACCCGGCACATCAGGTGGCCTTCTTGGTTGATATCGGCTACTGCGACTATCGGGATGGGTCCTAAGTGAATCACTCCCGCCCCTCTCGGGTGGGGGGTGCTCACCTAGTATCGCCCGGTATGCCTCGAGTGTGCGACACACTCGCTCCAGGTTCTTGCCAAAGTTAGCTTTCGCGGGGGTCCGACCTGTCCCATCGGAGTCATGTAGCTGCTATTTATAGGTAGCGGTTGGAGGTAGTTGCGGATCTCCAGGCGCCACATATCCTTCATTGATTCCCTCTACGTGGCTTCGGGGACAGATGACACCTAGGTATCGCCCGACACACCATGGCTATCGCGTGTCGGGCTGCGGTGGTAATGGGTGATTGTGACGGGCATGCATTTCTCCAATGAGTGGCTCGTGTCATGCGATATGTCTGTGTCGGGATGACTGGTCATGGCGTGATAATGACTCTCGGTTGGGTAGTAGCGCGTTGCTCGTCAGATTCCGCACTGCGCGGTACGCCAGTGTCGGGTTGCTTCCATATCGGGAAGCGACCTGCGACGGGTAGTGGACATGTCGTACAACTAGAAAAAGGTCAATTCTTTGTAAGTGGGCCGGGACGGGCCATCTTGCTGATATTTAGTGAAAAAGCGAGGAAAACTCTGTTAAAGATGATAAAAACGAGTTAGGATCATAGTGTGACTCATTTATTCAATAACATGACAAAAGGAAGAGGAAAATAGTTTAAAAGTGTAGTTTTGACAACAAAATATGGGCTATAAATATCACAAAAATAGGTGTTATCAACGCCTCAGTCTTATCGCCATAGACTTGTCTAGTAATTTAGAGTTAGTATTTGGTTAATAAATAGTTTTCTGACAATAGCTCTCTTGTTATATTATTTATGTTTATGGATTACAATTAGATGCTTTTGTGTACTCTGATAAAGGTATAATTTATTGATTGTACTCTCATATATATATATATATATATATATATATATATATATATATATATATATATATATATATGATCTAATCATCATACTATATGTTTCTAAGAAAAAAATATGTGAAAGTTTGGGTCCTTTAGAATCTAGTCGGTGTAATAGTATTATCCAGTCACTTAATGATGTTAGAAGTATGTTACAATATATTTAACTAATAAGAAAATTTTGGTCCAATAAAAAATTTTGTTCCTTGAATCCACATTTGTAATGCAAACCTTTCGCTCATATTTTTTGAATGCACACTAATGATTTACATTGTACAAAATAGTATTCTTTGACTCTTAGAACCTTCAATGTGTATTCATGTCATTCTTTTACAAAGCATAATAATCTGGCTTATTCAACATTGTCAATTTTAAAGCATTTTTCTCACGCACAATTGTTGGTCAAGTATAAAGAATTAAGTATTCAGTATCTTGCGAAATTTACTTGAATGCATTTGTTCCTAAATATAAGATTTCAAAGGACTGGGGGAGCAAAATAGTTATGGTAAACTACTTTTAGACATGGTTTTAAAGGTAAACGACATGTGGTTGGAAGTAGGAAGCATAGTTTCATGTCTAAAACATTATCAACGTTGTCAATAACGCATCATGTACTATCTATAGTTACAATGTACATCCATGGAATGGACAAACTCCATTTGCATGTTAGTATAGTGTTTTTATTCTACATTCTAAGGATAAATATGTGTACATTTATCTTCTGAAATTTAATCCTTATGAAGTTATAGGTCAAGTTGGTAACGTCACATTGCAATTGCACTGAGCTAGTTGTTTGTTGAGGCTTCTCACAAGTTGATTGAGTTGATGGATGTTCTTTTCTTGTAATAAGATTATCTGCAACATAACAAATATAGGTAAAATATATGTTATTCAGTACAATTTCTATGTGGAAATGAAGGAAACTTTGATGTTGAAAAAAAGTTCCCATAAATTATAATTAGACTAAGGGACAAGGGGTTTAGAAGATCACTACACCAACGATGGCATCATTGTCTAGAAATGAGTAATACTAAAATTGTGATGGCACACCATGGTAAATTTTGATGGAATGATTGACGTGACTCACACCATGATATGCTGAAAGAATGAATTTTTTATTGTCTTCAACGGATATAGTGGTCATACAAAACTAAGGAAAATTTGAGAGCATATCCTACATTGGGGTAAATCATCTTTCCTAACTGTGAATACTTAGTTTACATTGTGTTTTACGCTTCATCTACAATGACATTAGGCTTACCCACAACTAGGCCAACTTGTGTGAGCCCTCCCAATCCCAAGATTTAGTTGTGGGTGTGGGATTTTTTCTTCATACAATGAATGTATTCGAATCAATCCCAACTATCATCCAACAATAACTTTGTACATAGTACAATAAACATATCTCCTACAAATACATCGTGTTTGGTAATTTTAAAAAATACAACACCATATGGCTGAACTAGTAAGGATAATGATGCAAATTTTGATCGAGTGTTAGATATACAACAATCGTAATCAAATTAGCATGTTTTTGTTTCTTGGTTTGAGATTTTATTTTTCTTTAGTAAGGTACATGGTACAAAGATGAAAACTAGACAAGGTGAGTGAAGTGGGGTTATTAATTGGAGTAATAGGGATTTGGAGGGTGTGCTCTTTTTCCTACACCATCCCTTCCAATGCTTCCTCATTCGAGTAAGTTGGTGGAAGTACAAATTGTTACTAGGAAAGGTTAGGACATTATGATGACTTTTGGTACACGATAGGGATTGGTTCTCGCTTGACAGTTGGACTATCTATGCAATGAAAAATGTTGCCCCCTCATGAAGGGGGGTTAGACTTTGCTTGTTTGAATATACTACTCGGGGCCCTCTTATAAAAAATGTATGTTGGGCATGGAAACCAAACGGAAGGTTTGCATCTGTCTCCCCAATAGGGGTTCAATTTGACAACCATTTACTAGATAGAGTCTGACAAGGTTCTAAGGTACAAGTAGCAGTTCTTCATCCCAACTAGGACTACTACTTGTGAAAGATTTGGTACATTAGGTGGCTCCTATGGATCTCAACCATTGGGAAGGAAACATTTCTCATGTTCATCTCTCCATTGTACAAGGTGATGGTGCTTTGATGCTTTGTGAACAATGTATTTTGTGTTGATTGTCTAGGAGGGTTGGTACAAAGAGCACTCCACATGATTAAAAAGGTGTCATATATAAGAAAAATCAAGAGAGATACATTGCTAAAGAAAAACATAAGCCTAAGAAGAAACCTTTATGCCAACAATTTAGCGTAGCTAGCATTGGTGTCTTGTTTGATGATTGGTGTGGGCTTAGTATTATAGTTTTTGGTGCAGTTGAGAGGTGTTGTTACATATATAAGAAGAGGTGTATTGTCATAAAAGATGTTGCAATATATGTGTGACTTGATCAGGAAGATAAGCTCTATTGTAGAGGCAATGTTCGTTGCAACTCGTACCATGATATGATGAAAGAAAGAATTTTACAATCTTCATCAAATATAGGGGTCACACAAAACTAAGGACAGTTTGAGAGCATATCCAACATTGGGGTAAATGATCTTTCCTAATTGTGGATAATTAGCATACTTCATGTTATGTGTTTCATCTACAATAATACTAGGCTTACCCATAACTATCCTATCTTGCCTGACCCCTCCCAATACTAATACTTAGCTAGTGGTTTTAGATTTTAGTTTTGTACAATGCACGTATCTGAATCAATCCCATCTATCATCCAACAATAAGTTTGTACATAGTACAATCAACATATGTCCTACAAATACATCATGTTTGTTAATTGTAAAAAATACCACACCATATGAATGAACTAGTAAGCATTATGATTCAGTTATTGATCGTGTGTTAAAGTGTACAACAATGGCATTTGAATTAGCATGTTTTCATTAAGGTTTTTTGGTTGGCGATATTTATATCCTTTAAGATACACAAATACGAATACAAAACCTAGACAAGGTGAGTGAAGTGGGGTTATGAATTGGAGTAAGAGGGATTGGGAGGGCATGCTATTTTTCCTACACCACCCCATGCAATGCTTCCTCGTTCTTTGATGTGAGTAGAAGTGTTACGAGGAAAGGGTTAGGACAACTGTGACTTTTGGTAAAAGATAAAGAGTGATTATCCGAAAGTTTTCAATGGTTGGACTAGCTATGCAATGGTAAATGATTCCCCCTCATTCAACCTCCATTTGACGCATGGAGGGTGGAAGGGAGTTGGATTTTGGTAATCTAAATATAGTACTTGGGGCCCTCTTATAGAATAGGGGTCGATGTGCATGAAAACTAAAGGCAAGATTTGCATCGGTCTCCCCGATAGGGGCCTCAATTTATGAACTATTTACTATATACAGTCTGACAAGGTTCTGAGGTACAAGAAACTGCTCTTCATCCCAACTAAGGATACTACTTGTGCAAGCTTTAGTATATTAGGTGGCTCCTATGGATCTCCATTGTTAAGAGGAAACGTTCCATGTCCATCTCTCCATTACTGCTAGGCGATGGGGCTTCAATGTTTTGTGAATGATGTGTTTTGTGTAGTGGGAGAGAATGTTGCATGATTAAAAAGGTGTAAGCTATATAAGACAAAACAAGAGAGAAACATCTCTAAAGAAAAACATAAGCCTAAGAAGAAACCTTAATGCCAACAATTTAGCGTAGCTAGAACTGCTGTCTTGTTTGATGATTGGTGTGGGTTTAGTAATATAATCTTGTTGTAGTTGAGAGGTGATGTTACATCTATAAGAAGTGTTGTATTGTCATAAGAGACGTTTCCATATATGCATGACTTGATCAGGCATATAAGCTTTTCTAACTATGAATACTTAGTATACATCATGTTCTACACTTCATCTACAACAGCAATAGTCTTACCCACAACTATCCTAGCTTGTCTGAGCCCTCCCAATACCAAGACATAGCTAGTGGATTTGGGATTTAGTTTTGCACAATGTATGTATTCAAATCAATCCTATCTATCACCCAACAATAACTTTGTACATAGTGCAATCAACATATGTCCTACAAATACATCATGTTTGGTCATTGTAAAAAATACAACACCATATGACTGAACTAGTAAGTATTATGATGCAGATTTTGATCGAGTGTTGAAGTGTACAACAATGGTAATTCAATAAGCATGTTTTCATTAGGGTTTCTTGGCTGGAGATTTTTATTTCCTTTGATAAGATACATGGTATGAATACGGCACCTAGACAAGGTGAGTAAAGTGGGGTTATGAATTGGAGTAAGAGGGAGTGGGACGGTGTGCTCTTTTTCGTACACCACCCCTTGCAATGCTTCCTCATTTCTTGATGGTTGGACTAGCTATGAAATGGTAAATGCTATCCCTCATGCAAGGGGAGTTAGACATTGGTTATTTTAATATACTACTCGGGGCCCTCTCATACAAAAGTGTCCGATGGGCATGGAAACTAAAAAGGAAGGTTTACATCTCTCTCCCCAATAGGGGTTCAATTTATTTACCATTTACCGTTTACAATCCGACAAGGTTCGAGGTACAAACAAACGATTCTTCATCCCAACTAGGGCTGCTACTTGTAAAAGCTTTGGTACATTAGGTGGTTCCTATTAATCTCAGCTGCTGGGAAGGACACGGTTCTCATGTCCGTCTCTCCACTATTGCAAGGTGGTGGGGCTTCGATGCTTTGTGAACGGTATCTTTTGTGTCGATAGTCTAGGAGGTTGGCATGGAGAGAGCATGCCACGTGATTAAAAAGGTGTAAGCTATAGGACAAAACAAGAGAACCACGTTGCTAAAGAAAAACATAAGCCTAAGAAGCAAACCTTAATGCCAACACATTAGCATAGCTAGTATTGGTGTCTTGTTTGATAATTGGTGTGGGTTAAGTGTTATAGTGCTGATATAGAGCATACTACTTACACCAACATCTACACCTTGGCCTCGGGAACCCTGCAACTGGCATCCTCCATGCATGCAACTTTTGGTTTTTGCGTGTTCCCGATATTCTGTACGCACTGTGTCAATTTCACAATTGAATCGTACCAGAAGCTGAACAGACACACTGAGACTAATGCTATCAAATTCCCCATACCCCCACTCTCTCCCTCTTTTAAGCCAGGCTCCCTCTCGCTCTCGCCCGAGCAAGCGTCGCGTGTTGGATACCTCCTTTTATCCTCCGTGTCATGTCTAGACCGTTGTCGTCCCGCCCAGATGTGTCATCCTGCTGTATGTCGCTGCACTGCCCGTTGGCTGCCTCCTCTCCTCCATCACGTCCAATCTACCATTGTCCCGCTGACCATCGTCCCTCCCAGACACCACTGTCGTCTAGCCCGCCACTGTGCCCAGCCCGTCGTCGTGATCAAGACAAGGTCACCTCCAGTCAGCCGCCCGCGCCTATCTCGTCATCATCTTGTCCCACCCACCATTGTGCAAGCCCGCCACCACGCCAAGGTTGCTGCTCTGACCGACCCCTCTCCTTTCGTGCCTCCTCCACCGTCACCATGACAACAACATCACCCCATTTTGTGGCCATGCCGCATCCTTCGTCGTCAACCTTCAACATGTGCACATGACGCCGATCATCTGGATCACTCATTGATGTTGTGATTTTTATTCATTTTCAACTGTTGGTCAATCACCTAGACTTGGTATTGTAATGTACAAAAATTTGACATTTGCTAAATGGATTATGATGCTTTGACATTTGTAAATGAGTTTTGATTTTATTTTAAATGAAAAATGTGAGCATTGATGAGTCACATGCAATATGAGAGTTATGCATACATATTATAATTTTTTTAGAATATAATGAATGGATATTGTGCCTTGTAATATATTTTCTAATCACAAATTTTTTCTAATTGTAAACATTGTCTTAATTTATATTTAGTCTCATTGAGGATGCCTTTTGGTAGTGCAATGATGAATGGTCATTATGTCTTATAATATATTTTTATAATCATAGAATTTCTCTAACTATAAGCATTGTTTTGCTTTATATCAAGTCTGGTTGTGAATAGATTTTGGTACTACTTTGAACATATTTCAGTACGATATTTTGATTCAGACGTCAAACATGTGCAAATAGGACTGTGGGTACTTGGAATTTTTTTTTGAAAGGAAAGCGATTTTTTTTTTTAATTTGAAATGAGTTGTTAGTTGTTTGTGGGTAAGAATTAAATGCATTGGTTGGTTGGTGGTTGGTGGTGGGTGGCTAGGCAGCAATATTGATTTGTTATAGCAGTGGCATGCATGCAGCCATATAGTTACATCAGCAGACTTCTGACCTAGTTATCCGTGTCGCTCTGGGCTATATTCTTTTTGGTAGTGTGTCATTATATTCTTAGTACTATTTTAAATTTATTTAAACACTTTTTTTAACTTATCATCAAAATATGCAGAAACATAATTTTAGTAGTGCAATGATGAATGGTCACTATGTCTTATAATATATTTTTGTAATCATAGAATTTCACTGACTGTAAGCATTGCTTGGGTTTATATCAGGTCTGGTTGTTAATAGATTTTGGTACTATTTTGAATATATTTAAGTACGAATTTTTGATTCAAACATCAAACATGTACAAATACGACTATGGGCATTCGAAAAGAAGAATTAGAGGGAAAATAATTTTTTTTAAATTTGAAATGAGTTGTTAGTTGTTTGTGGGTGAGAATTAAATGCATCGGTTAGTTGGTGGTTGAGGTTGGGTGGCTAGGCGCGTGATAATATTGATTTGTTATAGTTGTGGCATGGATGTTGTCATGCAGTCGCATCAGCAGACTTATGACCTAGTTATTCATGTCGCTCAGGGCTATCAACTTTTTGATAGTATGTCATTATATTCTTAGTACTGTTTTGAATTCATTTAAATACTTATTTTTAAGTTATCATCAATATATGTAGAAACATAATTTTGCTAAAAAATTAGACATGTTATACAGTTGTAGAATCGATGAAAAATGCTTTATTAATTTTTTCTGGAATAGGACGCATTGTGCTAGTCTATTTTAGGTATGTTTATTGATGAATTTTAGTATTGTATTAGACATAATTAAGTATTATTTTTGTTCATTTATTTGATTTTGTTTTTGATATAATTAAGTATGACATTATTATTTGATTCCATGTATTGACTTAAATTATATAAAATATTATAGCACGACCCAATGAAATAATTTTTTGGTATGGCGTTGTTGTTTTGTTAATTTTTCATTCTTAGGTAAAATAAAATGATGATTTTCACATGTGTACAATGAATAAAAAAAATTATATAAGCATAATAAATAATCAACTTTGCATTTAATTTCATTAATCCAATCAACCTCAGACTGTACGCACTGTGTTAGTTTATATTTAATATATTTATTAATGTCTTTAGCACTACGTTGAGTATATTCAAGTATTGATTCGGAACTTAACCGTGAAATGAGTATAAATATGTACATAGTCATATCAAATAGTATATCATGCCAAAAAATAGAAGGAGTTAAAAAAAAAATTAAAATTTGTTGTTTTGTGTGTAAGAGGAGTAATGAATGTAAATAGTGATTGCTTTAGTGCAGCGGTTGTATACACGCAATAATGTTACTTGGATTGCTTTATTGGTCAATGGAGTGGTTGTTTTAATGTAGTTGGTACATGCATGTAATAATGTCGCATCCATTGTTTTATTGGTCAATAAAGATTTACAATAATAATGCATGAACAACAAGGGCATTACAAATTTCACGTTCTCGATGCTCATGTCGCACAGTGCGGAGTTTGGATGAGTTACACATTCCCGAAGTAGGGGTGGGAATGTTAGTGAAGGACGTGTGCTGAGAATAATTTTCCTAACTATTATAATTAATTTGTTGTAGTTGAAAGGTGCTATTACAACTATAAGAAGGGGTGTGATGTCATAAGAGACGTTGTCATACATACATGACTTGAGTTATATAAGCTCTATCGTTGACGATATGTCTGTGCATGTCTTGTAAAATTATACGTATTTTCAACATGTATAAGTTATTTAATAGTATAGTATCTTGTACAAAATGTGCGTCAGAACTATGGACATGGAATGAGACACCAAGATTTGGACCCCAATAAGAAGCCAGACCCTAATAAGATTTGGACTCTCTTGCACTATATGGTTAGGTGGGTGTTTTTTAAGATTGAGATCCTACCCGATGGTCTATGAATACCCTCCTTACAGAGAATTTGTCGGCAGCTTGCGTATGACCTATCCCGTCGGATTGCACATCAAGGGCATGAGGCAATGCGCAGGGTCTTAAATTAGTTGTATCCTTGATTATGATGCTCAAATAAAAACCATACGTCTCTCTCGTGAACGGTGGTTAGTATACCACTGTCACGTACAAACGTGTCGAAGGCCACCGGCTTTTCTTTCTATACTACTTAACACACTTGTCCATGCACGTAAAAATTTAATTGTATGTAGCTCTTATCTAAGGAAATCGCATTAAATAAATTATCTATTCTATGTTGTGAAAATTATCATGGTTTCGTTCAAGTCACATGAAGCAAAATTTGTATAAAAAGACAATTAAGATAAAAAAAATTATAATCTTGTGATGAGTAGGTCATTCATCTTTATGTAGGTTTCAACCTTCCCAATGACTTTTCAATTCGTTAGAGGGAGGTGATAATGATTAGTTGGAAGAAATCGTGGATTTGTAGTTTAATAGGAGAGAAGTATTTTGGTGAATAAAAAGCAATTAAAATCGAATGAAGATGGAGATGGGAGATGGCAAAGGAAAACTTGTAGAAACCGTAAGAAGACAAAGGGAAAGAGTAGGAAGTCGAACAGAGGACATATAGAGGTGGACAGGAGTCGGAGAGTGGAGAGAGAATATAGACGATGGTCCGTTTGAAAATAATCTTTTAGTGGGATTGTACAATGTGCTTTTCCTTAATTTAATTTATGTTAGGAGTGGCCGAGCGACACTTAAGGACACATGGGATTATTTTGTTGAGATAACAATCATGAAACATTCAAACTAAGGAACACGGAGGTAATGGTTATTTGGGCTCTCAAAAAAAGGTAATGGTTATCTTGAAAAACGTGGATATTTGAAAATGGGGTGAGAGGGAGATGGTGGTTGGTTGGAGGGAGGTGATAATGGTTAGTTGGAGGGAATCATGGATGTGTAGTTTAATAGGAGAGAAGTATTTTGGTGAATAAAAAGCAATTAAAATAGAAAAAAAGTGAAAAAAATGTGAGAAAGATTGAGTGAAGAAGAGAACGACAATTCAAAATGTTGACTTCTGATTGGTCGCTGGGTTCAAAATGACTATTTTGTAAATAGATGAAAAAACTCCCTCTATAGAAATATAGAACCCTTTAAGCGGAATTTGAATTTGTGTTAGGTTTATGTATATCACAAAAGGATTCTTCTTCGTTTTATACCAACTTTGCTTGTAGTTTCGAAACCTAAAAATACTGAACAAGCAAACCCACCCCCCCCACCCACCACCCACACACACACAACAACAACAACTACTACTAATGATCTCCCATCATCTATTGACACCCAACCCATTTTATATCACTCATGATCATTGGGACCTACTGCTGCATGCACCATGGGTGTCCAATTTCTCACTGTTTTCATCACATCTACAGTTGTCAGTGGATGCCAACTGACTCATGGATTATAGAAAACTGAAAAACGGCGGCAATTGTAAATGAAGATTGAACAAGGGGGAGCCTCTCTCAAAGGCGTGCCTCTCCGGGTCTGGCGACGAAAGGGGCGATTAGGGTTCACGGCTTCTGAGTGCGGCGGCAAGCTTGGGGGAGAGGCTCTGGCTGCCGTTGTGAGCCAGTCGCTCCCCCCGGGCTTTCTCTTCGTCTGGCTCGCTCGGATCCGGGGTCAGGTGGTAATCTGTGGTCGGCTTGTTTCCCTTCTCCTTTCGCTCTAGCGGCGTCGACATCTGGTCCCGAAGGCCGGATCCTCGACGGCGGTTCTCGGAAGGGGAGGCGGCTGCGGCTCAGGCGACGTTGAGATGCTCCTCAGTTTCCCCCCTGTTGTTGATAGGCTTCGTTCATAGCCTTACTACTCTCCGGCTTCTCGCAACCCAGGTTGTCCCCCCTTTCCCTTCCGTTTTCTTTTGTTATCAGTCTCTGGTTTTCTGTTTTGTGTTCGTAGGCTTAGTTGGTGGTGCTTCTTTCTTTCTGGCAGTTTATCTGCCTTTGTTTTCTCGCCGCTTGTTGGCGTTTATCTGTCTATGTTTATGCTACGACCTCCCTTAGGGAGAGTGCTGAGTTCTCTAGCCATGGCTAGAACTCTTTTTTGCTCTGGTTTGATCTTATTTCTTGGTTTTATGGCGTTGTTTGGGTTGATATACAATGAGAACACCGTCTTAGTCCAGCCTCTCTACCACTACTCGATAGTCAAGTTGAAGGAGTTCTTCAAAGAAAGTTGTTTATGTCAAGGCAGAAATGTTCCATTCTCATTCCAATATGAGTTGTAGTGATTTTGGTTTACTGGTTTTGATATGTGTGTTCTGATTGTATTTTCCTCCCCAATTGTAGATGCCGTGTGACCAACAAGTAATGAATCAGAACTGTTGCTCTCAAAAAAAAAAAAAGATTGAACAAGGGACTCGGTGCAACAAACCAACGACGCGGGCGGGCGGTTAACAACACCGAGTTAATTTTCGTGCAGGAGTATGAGCGGTAGGAAGAATATATCCATTGTACTTATTGGTTTGGTACAGAGAGGTGGTGGAAATGTTTGCTTACCCTGTCCTGAACGAGCTCTTTCCTGGACTGGAGCCACCTCTGGTGAATGGCGGCAGCCGCTCCTTCTCCTGACGAGAAGTGGCTGTCGGTGAGGACGGCCCGTGGCAGGCTCCAATCGAGCTGGGATACGAGGAGGATCACGAACAGAAGTAGGACGATCAGGGGCCTGGGAGCCAGCAGCATGGAGGATATTTATATGTCTACCTGGCTCTCACTGCGCGCATAGCTTGATTGGGTCGGCAGCCAGTCATGGCGCCCTTGCCCTTAGAGAGGCGGGGAGAGAGTCACAGTGCACTGCAGCTTCCTGCGGTGGAAAGAGAGATATGGAAAACAAGGTCATGGTCTTGACTGGAAGATAGCGGTATTCATGCTGCCATGATGATCTTACTTACCTGCTGCTCTGAGTCCTGTGCCGGCGTCGATGACCTGCAGGCTGCGGCGAAGTCCTGGCTCCCCTGGTAGCGGCGGCGGGTCGAATTGCACGAGCAGAGTCGTACTGGTGCGGTACGGGTGAGAGAGAGGAGGGAGGGAAGGTGGGAAAGAGTGGGAGGATCGAAATCAAGTAGGGTATGGAATTTGGCTGCCTCTCCAGGTTTTACTCGAAATGGCGGAATCATTGATATATAGCTCGTACTTAAGCATCCGGTTTACTATTCGAGATTCGTTCTGGGCGGCGGAGAGGGAGCGAGGTGTGCAGTACTTAGTCAGCGACTCTCAGCGTCTCTTTCCGACGGAGGAAGGTATTATTGCTGCTGGGGGTGACGAACTTACAACGTTTACCGATGACGACGAAACAGGAGGGACTTGTTCCCATTCGTTCCCTTCCTCTTTTCTTTCTTTAATAATAACTATTTTCTTCTACCGTACCCAATAATATATCCGACCCCCATCACCACAATCGTAAACCGGTGTCTGTGGATGTGGAAGCCCCAACCGCGGGAATTGACGGGCTCCACTCCAGCTGCCCCCGCCGCCGCATGCCCATGGCATCATCCGTTTGTCGGTCAACACGGCTACGAACCGAGACAAAATCGTCTTTCAGAACCGAAGAACCAGCCCACATGTTAATGTATTTTGTCAAAGACCAGGGTAGCTTATCTGTGCCTGCAGCTTCCCAACTGCCCAAGCCTAGAGCAGTAGAGCTGGGTGGAATCCAACTGGCTGAAACTCCAAGCCTGAATCCAAGAGAGTTGTGAACAGTGAAAGAGGCCAATCTCGTTCTGGCACCGCAGTAGATTTTACGGTACCCGTCGTCAAAAGGATACCTTCTTCCCAACTCCCTACAGTTGGTATCCCGGCTTAAGTAGGCAAGTCTAGAACCGTTGATAAATCTTTTTGTGGAAGAATCAATGCAAGACACATATACGTTCGTTGTCATGTTTATGAATCAACAGAAAATCTTGAATCATACAAAAATAGTTACATTTTGTTTGATCTTAATCGAGACAAATTGAAATTAAAATTTCCTCAAGTGATGCCAATAAATTGGACGATTTCCGTTGAGGTTCACACGAAAATAGTATTGTTGTTGGGGAATGTGTGCATGTATATTATGTGATTCCGGTCAACTACGATGTGACGCAAAATAAATATTGCCAGGGGAAGTGTTACCAACAGGGCGTGTATACTCGAGATAAGGCCGCAAGCAGATAGTTTTCAATATTCATAAAAATTATTCAAAAGAACAACGAATATTGTACAATATGTATTTCTGTGATTTTAAGAACAATAGTTTTCAATTGGGTTAGATTAACACATCATGGGTCATGCTCTAATTAGATTCTACCGAAAGAGTTCAAAATATATTTTTATTCATAATATACAAGGGCATACAAGTAAAGTTTCAATCAAATTGTCAAATTGTGAATGAAGATATCCAAAAGGTAGATTTGTGCAATTTAGCTCAATAATATCATTAGCACCCAAAAGTTAGCATGTCACAACTCTTCCATCCTTTAAAAAGATTTCATCCTAGAAATTAAATTATCCTTGGCCCAATGTGTACTGCTCTCCATTCCTTGAAAGGATTCAACTAATCCTAAAAAGAGGTGTACAGGACATGAAAACTAAATCCTACTATCATTCACTTCTTTGTAAAATGTAGGTGTTAACGGTTTATATAAACTCAATTATGTGGCTCACCTATACAACTTACTTCATACCTCCTTAATTGTGATTTGGGCCAAGAAACCATCGATGACAGATTCCATAAAATCCTTTTCTCTTACATATAATAGTATAAGAATATATTTTTTGATCGAAAAACTACTTCATACAAAACTAAAAATGGCGTCAATATCCAATGCGAGAACCATATCAAAATTCTCCATCATACTTTTCATGGCATATCAAATGTCACCCTAAAGTAAAACATAGAATTCAAACTCTCCATCTACTAGCATAGATCCTACTAATGGTGACCAATGAATCTCTTACTACCCACACAAAGTTAATAAATAAATTTCGATTCAAATCTCACTTGAAAGTGTATCTATTATTGATTTGGGGACTTAGACCAGTCAATACAAGAATTATAGTGTCATGTTTGGGTACAAATATTGAGGATACAAATAATGGGTCCAAAACATTATTTTCAAAAAGTTTGATTATGCCACAAAATCATTTGCCTCATTAAGCTCAAGCTCTAAAGTTTCTTAAACTCGATATTATTGTCCCAAATATTTAAGTGATAGTTTAATGGGTCAAGAATCTAGATGTACTTCATTTTTAGTGGCTCGGGTTATATTTCAATGTGATGTCTATATCTTATTAGTTCTCTGTAGCATTCTATGTACATGCTCAATTTCATAATGTTTGTTCTAATTTAACATATTATTGGTTACAAATCAATCAATTTTGGAGTGAAATTTTAGATATCATTTTCTTAACTCTCATTCTAACCAGAGGCAGAGCCAGCACTTCGTGATTGGGGGGGCAAAATAAAGTAGATGGGTTTCAAACTCAGGAAACCATACAGGATGGACACAATGCTACAACTGCTAACCATTAGGCTACACAATGATTTTTGTCAAAATCTCGTGCATGTTCTATATATTCTGGATGCCGCACACATGAGATCCGAAGTGAGTTGTAAAAATAAAGTAGTTGGGATTCGAACTTGGGCAACTTAGAAGAAGGGACATAAGCTGAGTGTGCTAACCACTAAGCCAGTAGAGCCACATTGTTCAAAACATAACAACTATATATATATTTTCACAGATTTACATATATATACACATCTATATACATAAATACCTAATTTTTTTTTTTTTTGGGGGGGGGGGGGGCGCGGCCCCCGCTTGCCCTGGCTCCGCCACTGATTCTAACATTAATATATCTAATGTTATTTTTTCCAAGTGACATTTTTTTTCCAGGAGATGTTCCAATATTGTTATTGCATGAATAAAAAGGGATTATACTATTAATCTCTCAGGTTGTCATATTTCAAATTGATTATCTCTGAAGGTCAAACTTATTGTGACATATTGGTTTGTAGTCTATGGCATTACGATATCTTTTTTTAGGAATAGATATTGTAGGTTTTCCATTTATGTCTTAACATATTATTTCCTTTCCCTATATTAAAGGTGATTCTACACACATTATCCTTGCTCTTTTTTTTACCATATTGATTTTGGTTGGTGAACTAGTTCAACTTTTATAATTTTTCCCAAGTAGTAGAAATCACTTTTGTCGGGTGGGTATATAGAGTGAGGAAACCCTACCACCACCTACTGGGTTGGGAATAGTTACGACCTTCACTAAACATCCTTCTTTAGACACCTTTGCTCATTCCACTTATATGGTTATGAATTATTCTTAATTAATTTTCACACTAACACATTTGAAGTGAATTATTTATGCCATATCACTCCCAAATATATTTTAAAGTTCCAATTTAGGGCATATGCTTATTTATATACTCTACATTTTTTATATTTGCAATTATTTGTGGTTGTCCCAAACCAAATAGGAAATCTGGGTTACTTCACCCATTTGTATGCCTATGTCTTTAAGTGGGTACATACTATTCTACAAATATATCTTGAACACATCTCCTATTGGTATGTATGCCCAGAGAGCCAATCATATGATGATTGGGATCATACTATTATACAAATATATCTCGAACACATCTCCTGTTGGTATGTATGCCCAGAGAGCCAATCATATGATGATTGAGATGTGGTAGTAGATACCTAATTTGATAATAATAAAGGCAAGCTTCCAACTTATTTTGTATATTCAGTTATGATAGAATGAATAACATAATAAATGTCTAGAGAATGATATTACTCAATGACATATGTCTTCAAGTATGTGACTTGGAAGAATGAGATCATACAGATGTTAAGAGTATATACATTCTCATTATGTCCCTGATAGGTTGTTATTGTGGAAGGTATATAAACAACAATAACACATAAGATCAGAGTTTGAGTTGGTTGATGGCAGAGTCTCATTAGTCACGATATGGCAATATCAAACCAAGCACACATATACATGTTAGAGAATAATGTATCAGACAGATCCATCGTGAGACTGACACATGAAAACCATCATCATGGAATTCATAGTCATCTCTCACAGTGAAGGTGGTGGTTGTGGTTCTTAGACCTAAAATCACTGCACTCATCACATATCATTGAGTACACTTTGACATCATCAAACGTAGTCCTGAAACATGGGTTGTTATAACGGTGATGATTGGATGACTTTGACACATGGTGACTGCTTGTGAGTGATAGAGATGGGATTTGTCCCTCCTATAGGAGTATGATATCCAAAGCCTCTTGATTAGCGAAACTGAGAAAAGTATGGCCATACGCATGTGAGTCAATATGTGATATTGAGCTTACATATATCTCATACAATCTGCTCTGGTTTAAGAAATAAGATTGAATAATAATGAGGATGACTGCTCCATGCCTCTAGTTCAATCTGCATATTAGTGACAAAGAAACTATACAAACACTATAACATCATACACAAATTATAGGTTGAAGTTGCTTCTCGACTTTCCATTCACTTGGGTAGCAATGACGTGTGACTAGGCACCACTCATAGCTTTTGATGTCATAAGCTAGTTATGGCATTCACTGCCAATGTGATATGGGATCTATAGGGTCACACATATAGGAACTAATCTAAAAGAGGAGTTTCATCTTGAATGGTAATTGAATTGAATACTAAAGTGTTTTGTATTTCAATTCACGCAATAGATCAGCTGACTATACTGCCAAATGATCAATTCAAGGGTTGGGACGGGTGTTTGGAGTGTCAGGCTGATTGTATTATACATTGGTTGAAATTTTATCTGACCTGGGCTGAGAGATGACCATCTCGCTCGTGCGAAATGGTCGTTTGGCCTGGTGCGAGACGCCCATCTCAGTTGCACCAAATGACCTTCTCGGGGTGCAATTCGATTGCACATAGGATTGGTGCTGAAGTAATCACATGCACTAATTGGAATTGAATTGTAGACATATGTACAAAATTAGGAAACTGTGAAATGAATATTTCTCTTGGAGAAATGACTGTCTCTTGTGCAGGATGACTATCTCGATTTAGGAGACGATTTCTTTGATGCACACAGATTGTGAAACTTCCAGAATTGTTGTGAAAATACAAGATATTCTGGTCCTTTACACTCTCGCATAGACTGGGAACCCTGACCTCTACTATAAATAGAGGGGTACTGGGGGCTTCCCAGAGCACAACTACAACACACACAATTGAGAATCAATTGCTCTAACAATTGTTGTCCTCTCTGGTTTTGGTAACCATGAGAGCCCAGACAAGTCCTACCTGACTAGAGAGGGATAGACACGTGAGAGAAACAATTAAGGATCATTATTATGGGAGAGTAGGTTGGTGACTAGTACACTAACGGGAGGGGAAACTCCTTCCTGTCCATCCTAGTAGGATGTCAGGAGTTCTAGTTGGTACATGTGGGCTACTCTAGAGGCAGGAGTCCTTTGGCTTCTGCTAGGAGAGCAACATCAACTCACAATCCATGGTGAGATCTGAGAAGTTGTTGCAATAGTTGTCTGAGTCTACTGTCCATAAAGGAGCTATCAGATGAGTTCCAGTGCAACTAGGAGCTACACAGACATCGTCCAAGATAGAATGTGCGTCTACATCGACGAGGATTGTCGCTAAACTTGCTCCAGGACCAGGTATATCTTTGTGAAACCATCCTTCCCATTGCATAGTTATTGACGTGATCTACTGGTTAATGGGAAATATATCAGTAAATTTCATTGTTTCCACTGCCTATATGATGTTGTATTTCCCAACAGTGGTATCAGAGCCACGTCAATTAATTATGTATTGAGATAATCGATATGATCAGATTTTGGTTTTAACATGTTTATTTATTGCATGCGATGTGAATATTTAAACTCATTGATGTGCACATCTGTCTAAATCACCACATAAAGAACCCAAATGAACTAATATATATATGATAATAAATATATGCAATTTACACATGTTGCCATAAAATCAGTTTTGATGGTGGATGTGAAGCATGGTATAGCCAGAACCCTAGATCTGTGTGTGCATGGTAGTGGTTATTTATTCCCATTCTTAATTGGTCTGTGTACTGAGCCTCCCTCTCCTTTCCAAATGTAAATTAATGTTCTTCTTCCTATTTCCCCTAGAATGTAACTCGAGGTCTCCCCATATACATTGTAATAAGAAATATGATTGTTTTAATTTATGTTTTGATGTGAGATAACAATTTACACAAAGTCAAAATGACCAGCTCATGAGACAACCTGATCGATTGGAGGACCGAGGAGTCAAGACGATAGGAGGACGAACTGATTGACTGGTGGCCCAACTGATCGCCTGGAGGTGTCTAGACACTTCTAGGACTTGAGAACCAGACAACCACTTCAGAAGAGCCCAAATGAGCGACCAAGAGATGAGTTGACTGGTTCAAGAGTTGAACCGATCAACCCAGATTGATTCAAGCACAGATCTTCACCAACAACAAGTTGCATATGATGTGGACCATAGGTGGTAGTAATTCCTTGTGGCTCCAAGTAATTACATGTGTATGGTCATAACCATCACTTGTGTGTTTTATTTATTGCATGTTCTCATTTGAGGTTATAACATGTAGATGATACATACTATATATGTGGTGATTGGGGAAAATATATGTATTTATACAAAACTCCCTAAAATAAAATATTAAGTCTTAGATTTTTTCCATAAGTAGCACACATGAAAAGCTTGATCGACTAAGTGTGGGAACGCCCTAGCATGATGCACCGTCTATCTCGTGGAAGTGTGATGGTAGATATGTGGGTCTGCCCTAGTAGGGTGCATAGACTATCATATTAGTGTATGGGTCAGGCTTAACTAGGTGACCTCAAATAGATTAAGCACCTAGAAGCATATAGATTATCAATGGTAAGGAGTTGCACATATCATCTATTCGAGAGTTGCATATGATGCAATTGGCATGATTGCCTACCTGATGGAATCAAATTGTGGGTGACAACCCTAGCTGGCTCCTGATTTGTTGAAATTAGGATCTTGGCCCACTAGAATATTATACATTGCAATATTGAGGGTTATCAATTTGAATAAAATAGTGGGAGCTCTAGTTAATTAAAGATCTAATTAATATGGTAAATTTTTCAAATCAAACCAAATCAAAAATATTTTGAAAAGGTTGCAATATTTCTATGTAGAATCAAATGTCAAACACAAAACACGTTCAAATTGTGATAAGTCCTCAAGAAGGAGAAAATAGGATAAAGTTACCACACTTTTTTCAGTACATTGAAAATGTTCTCATCAATGAGTGAAAGCTCTAAATCCATGTGACACGCGTAAACTGTGCTTGCAAATGCAAGTATACATATCAATGTAATATAGGCCTTGTGAGGCCCGAGTCGAACTTAGGGAAACGTGAATTTGAGTAGACTACTACTAACTGGTTGCGATCAACTAAACCGATTAAAAGAGTTTAAGAGTTGATTGAAAAAGAAAAGAAAATAAAATAAAAACAAAGCAATCGATTAAATGTTTAGTTTAATCAATTTAAATAGGAATCTTTAGGATTGTGGTTTCACCGCAGGTTCTCGCTGTACTAATTTCTACACAATTATCCTAATTCGTCTCCTATTCCGGATAGTGGCATGTAGTCAGAATTGCTCGCTTTCGCGATACAATTCACTACCTAAATCTAGGTCGGTTCCACGGTCGTAGTAACCTATACCCTAAACTAGGTGCATGAAGACCAAACTCTGGGTTTCCACCATTAACCGTACATCGCCTTGTTCAAGGAATTTATTAGTTAATGTGAATTTTGTCTCTTTACAACTGTTAATTCTTCTTTCAAAGAAATTAAAGGCATTAGATTATCATTAGGGTGATCAATCATAATGATAGAATGGAGAAAACGAAATTATACCATGAAATTGAGAGAGAAATTATGATAAACTATGTAAAAAGTATCATACAACGATTACCTGGGCTACTCCCGGTCCTAAAGACAAAGGAGATTAGCCCCGCATGGTTGATAATAGAAAATACATATAAGTAGAGAAGAAAAACATGGGAAATATGGAGCAAACTCATGTAACCCCTGATACGAAGGTGCTCCTGGAGATCCTCGTCGAGAAACGTGTGTTTTGTAGTCTTCCGGTAGCAAAATCGCCCGTCGGAGGTGCCCGAATCGCCCGGTTGATGGCCTTTGTCTATCATCTCCTCTCTCTCCCTCTCCTTCTTGGATTTTGTGAAACAAAATATGAGATCCCCCTAGGGCTGGGTGTGCTCTTCTTAGGTCATAGGACCACTTTACGGCTCTGAAAAATCTCAACCGTCAGATTAAAACACTCCGTTTTAGTGCTGAAAATTGCCAGATCCCGACGTTGTCGATAGTATCGACCCCCAGGTCGATGGTATCGACCATGATATAGGTATTTCCTTCCAAAATCACGTTTTGGGGTTACTTTCTGATGAAATGTCGATACTATCGACACCAGGGTCGATAATATCGACTCTGGACAATGCAAAAGTGCCTAAAAAAGTGCTGAAACATGTGTATAAGTCTGGGGATTATATAAAATCATATAAATATGATAACAGAAGTATAATTTAATGCCAAAAGAGTTTAAAGGACAACTATAATGAATTATGCAAACATAATCAAGGAAATGACAAATACATGCATAAAACAGATATAAAATAAGCCTATAAAAGTGACTCAAAACTCATGCATCAAACTCCCCAAAGCTTAAACCTTGCTCGTCCTCGAGCAACAAAACTTTGGATCTAATTGAGATAAGTCAGCAACAGGACATAAATACATGAAATGAATCTACATCATCCCCACTTTCTTTCCACAAACCGGCCCTCATTGACCACTGAATACTAACTGCCATCCAGGCGACCAAAGACCTATGTAAAAGATGTATGTCCCCCAATCAATGAAACACTATCAATTAAAGTAGTTAATATGATAAACTCATCTGGTCCATACTTGATGCATCTTATGATATCCTATCTACATTGCTCATTTCGTAACTACCATCTAAATGGAAGCAGATCTCCTGATATTAATGATTGAGGAGAATATCATGGGTGGCCTATCGATTAGAGCAACGGGTGGATGGGATAGGTGGTTTTGGAAGAGATGGAAGCACATAACAGTCAATCATGTAATACAAAAATTAATGACCTATCATGATGCAAAATGCAAGTGAAAATGTCCTAATGCTACATTTTTGGTGGAATGATGCATGCACTATCATTCCATCTCAAGGTGAGATGGAATATCTAAGAAAACTACACCATGTGCTTATTCTTCTTAATTCTCCGATGAGAACATGTTCCTTTCTCCCTCTTCTTCTTTACTTCTCAATTCTTTTTTTCTTCTTTTTTCAAAATTTTTTTATTTTTTTTTCAAGCCCTTATTTTCATAGATGACAATGAATTATTTGTCGGGCTCACTTCTTGTTACATAAATTATACATTTGAAGTATTCTATTTGGATGGTATGGATCAAGCTCACCACCTTTAATGTTTTCAGAGTAACATAAGATACATGGTGTACAATATGCTCAAAAGATACAAATGCAACTACATAATAATAGTTATGCAATTAAATGACACACACCTAAGGATAATGTGCATGTATAACTACTCTATCTTTTTTTTTCATTTTCATGCAAAAAAATATGTGAAAATGGATATAATGCAAGACCTATCTACATGAGATGCAATCAAAAAGTGAAAGACAGTAATGTTCTCCCATTTCTTATGGTGGAGTGTGAATGAAATTGCGGTGGATCAGATCACAAGACTAATTGACAGAACCTTCCGAAAATATCATATGTCCCTCTCTAAAGACCTGTGTACAGGGTAACTGAAGGATTTCTCTCTTAAACTTTAGTCTAAGGTCACGTTAGCGTTTGGTCGGTTTGGGCTCAAACATCCTTCTCAATCACTTTTCCTTGGACAATAAAGATGGTCATTCATGTCCCCGTGTCCTGAATCTGACTCACCCAAGCACTTCCTCAGTTACACAACTCAATTACTAACAAGAATAAGCTCAAAAAGTTCTCAATATGCTCATTTTTTATGTGCACACAACCCAAGAGTAAAACTCCCAATTGAAACCATGCATTTATTGCTCCACAAATTACACTAGATAGATGTGGATCCTACAAAAGCAGTAAACCTAGAAATAAAAACAACTAATATTTCAAAAGTAAAAGCAAAACAAATAAGTAAGTAAAAACTAAGATAGAGGGTTGTTCCAACACCCCCCCCCAAACTTGAATATGACTATGGCCTCATAGTCAACATTCTCACTTAAGAGGTGGAACAGCGGTACCGTTCGCTTTGTAGTGTGGTGAAGAAGGATAGTTAGATGCTCAAGTGGACCAAGTGATGTTTGCTATCTCCCTCTTTTTTGGTAGCCCATTTTTGTGTCTTAGTTGGTTCTAAGACGTGACTTGATTCATCCGTCTTTCCTCTGCAAAAAACGGTTCGAAAAAATCTCATTTCGATGCCTTTTACGGCCTATTTTATGTAGTTGTCCTGCAGGTGTCGATACCATCGACACCAAGGTCGATGGTATCGGCCCAGACTCAACAATTTTGTTGAATCGATGCATCTAAAAGCCTGGGAACTCAAAAGTGTCGATACTATCGACCCTAGGGTCGATGGTATCGACTTTACTGTCACCAATTTTTCTGTAAATCTTTAGGAATCTCGATACTATCGACCCTAGGGTCAATGGTATCGACTTTTCTTCAGCGTTTACTAATCCAAACTTGATACTATCGACATGGGTGTCGATAGTGTCGACCTTAACATTTTGCATACTTAAAAACACGAGTTAGGGTACCATTTTTACAAAAATTATCAAAACCTAAAGTTGGGTTGCCTCCCAACAAGCGCGCTTGTTTAATGTCCTAGGCTTGACATAAGGATACCTTTAACCTGGGTTGTCAAGAGATGTCTCCAATGAGTCATGTGGTAATTTGAATTTAACTCTATCATCACCAATCCCAAGTGTCAAGTAACCTAGCCCAATGGCAGTGATTACATCAGCCGTAGCTTGGAACGACCTTCCCAATAGCATCTCACCTCCTTCAAACTCATGCATATCCATGACCACAAAGTCAACAGGTAAGATGAATTTGTCGACCTTGACTAGCACGTCCTCGCATATACCTTGCGGCTTCACAATGGATCCATCCGCCAACTCGATTGTCATGGAAGTTTGTGTTGGCTTCTTCAATCCCAGCTTTTGAAAAGTGGCAAGTAGCATAAGATTAATGCTTGCCCCTGAGTCACAATGTGCTTGTGGAAAATGTTGGCCACCTATGGAACATGGGATGTAGAAACATCCTGGATCTTTCCTCTTCTTTGGAAGCCGTCCTTGGATTATAGAACTCACTTTTTCATCAACACACACAACAATTGTATCTTTGAGCCGTCGTTTCTTGTTGATGATGTCTTTCATGAATCTTCCATATGAAGGAATTTTCTCTATCGCCTCCACTAGTGGAATGTTAATGTGGAGCTTCCGAAACATCTCCAAGAACTTCTTGTAGTGCCTATGCTCTTTCTTCGGCCTTAGACTATCCGGGAAAGGCATGTTTGGGTCCTTTGCTCACTTGTGTGGTGGCACATATGGAACTTTAGGGGTCTCCTCCCCTAAGCTTGCTTCAACACCACCTTCTAGGATAGGATTTGACACATCATTTATAGCTGGTGTGACTTGTGGCTGCTCATCTTTCTCAGTGGTTGTAGCTTCACCATGAAGTATGACCTTCACCTGCTCTTCTTGCTTAGGTGTGGGCACAACCGTGATGGGTTCTTGGAGGGATTTTCTGAATGGGAAATATCCTCCAGGTAGTCCATATAAGCTGCAGGGATATGGTACACGAGGTTTAGCCTATGTGTCAAAAATCATTTTTCCTTTTTCATGGATCTCCACCACCGGGGGCTCTGCCTCCTTAATCACAGATATATACTTCACTTAATGATGTGTTTGAATAGACTCTGCATTACCAGCCGGTCTTTGTTGATTTTCTTGCTTCATGGCCACCACTTCATTGGTGATTTGAGTCACCGTTGTCTCTAGTGCCCTCATTTGTGCTCCATGACTTTGCAGTGTCTGCCCAAATTTATTCAACATCTCGCCCTGCTATTGTAACTGCTTGGAGAACATACTCATCATCTCTTGATTTTGTTTCACCACCTGTCTAAGCAATTCATTGTTCTTTTCCTCTAGGCTAGGCTACAACTTCTGAAAATTTTGTTCCTTCCTCCAATCATAGTTGTTATTTCTATATCCTTGTTGATGCATATACTTTGCATGTGCTTCATCATCAGACTCGTTGTCCTCTTTCTCTAGGAGCTTCTTGGCTATAAGATCCATCTTGTCATTAAGTGCTTTGATGGCCTTTGCTTCATGTGTCACGCCAACCTGCTCTGGTGCATCTCTTTCACCCCAAGACTGCTTCTTTGCCATATTCTTCAAAATTTCCCAGCACCTCGTACCTTTGTTGTTCAAGAAGAACCCCAAGCCTGCTGAATCCAGATTGCTTCTGTCGTGCTCATTGAGAGAAAAATAGAAAATTTTAACTTGTTTTTCCTTATCCAGCCCGTGATGTGGGCACTTTCTCAAATGATCTGGAAGCGCTCCAATGTCTCAGAATAGGTCTCACCGGCCTTCTGGCTAAAGTTGTGGATCTTTCGCACAAGATCATTTATCTTCTCAGGCGGAAAGAACCTCTCAAAAAATACCTCAACCATGTGATCCCATGATTCCACATACTCATCATCATGATTATGTAGCCATTCTCGTGCATTTCCCGCCAGAGAACTAGGAAATAACTTCAAGTAAAGTGTCTCTTGCAGGAACCTGTCAATCTTTATCATATCATAATTTTCCACGAAAGTGCTGATGTGGGTCACCGAATCTTCATTCTTCAGCCCATAGAATGCATTAGATTTGACTAAATTAATTAGCCCTGGATCAATTTTGTATTTAGGAATGTTGATGGCCTGCCTCTTGATTGCCCCTTAGATGCAGAGGAGGAAGAAGCCTTGATCTTCTCCCAGATCGTCTGCTCCTCATTTGCCGCTCCGTCACCCATTATTACTTTACTAGTACCTGAAATTTCAAATGCTAGTATATGAACCAGTACTAATAATTAAAACAATGAATAAGATTTGCAATTCAGTTCAAAAGATTAAAAGAAAAATATAGGAATTAAAAGTGGCCTAGTGTGGCCGCTCGCCGCACTCGTAGTGCTAAAATTCACCGTTTCCCCGGCAACGGTGCCAAAAACTTTATACGCGTAAACCGTGCGTGCAAACACAAGTATGCGTATCAATGTAATATAGGCCTTGTGATCCCCGAGTCGAACTCATAGAAATGTGAATTTTAGTAGACTACTACTAACTGGTTGCGATCAGCTAAACCGATTAAAAGAGTTTGAGAGTTGATTGAAAAAGAAAAGAAAATAAAATAAAAACAAAGAAATCAATTAAATGTTTAGTTTAATCAATTTAAATGAGAATCTTTAGGATTGTGGTTTCACCGCATGTTCTCGCTGTACTAATTTCTACACAATTATCCTAATTTGTCTCCTATTCTGGATAGTGGCCTGTAGTCAGAATTGCTCGCTTTCACGATACAATTCACTACCTAAATCTAGGTTGGTTCCACAGTCATAGTAACCTATACCCTAAACTAGGTGCATGAAGACCAAACTCTGGGTTTCCACCATTAACCGTACATCACCTTGTTCAAGAAATTTATTAGTTAATGTGAATTTCGTCTCTTTTCAGCCGTTAATTCTTCTTTCAAAGCAATTAAAGGTGTTAGATTATCATTAGGGTGATCAATTATAATGATACAATGGAGAAAACGAAATCATACCATGAAATTGAGAGACAAATTATGATAAACTATGTAAAAAGTATCATACAACGATTACCCGGGCTACTCCCGGTCCTAAAGACAAAGGGGATTAGCCCCGCATGGTTAATAATGGTAAATACATAGAAGTAGAGAAGAAAAACATGGGAAACATGGAGCAAACTCGTGTAACCACTGATACAAAGGTGCTCCTGGAGATCCTACTCGAGAAATGTGCGTTTTGCAATCTTCCGGCAGCAAAATCACCCGTCGGAGGTGCCCATATCGCCCAGTTGACGGCCTTCGTCTCTCATCTCCTCTCTCTCCCTCTCCTTATTGGATGTTGTACAACACAATATGAGATTCCCCTAGGGCCAGTTGTGCTCTTCTTAGGTCATAGGACCACTTTACGGCTCTGAAAAAGCTCAACTGTCGGATTAAAACACTCCGTTTTAGTGCTGAAAATTGCCAGATCCCGACGTTGTCGATAGTATCGACCCCCAGGTCGATGGTATCGGCCATGATATAGGTATTTCCTTCCAAAATCTTGTTTTGGGGTTGCTTTCTGATGAAATGTCGATACTATCGACACCAGGGTTGATTGTATCGACTCTGGACAATGCAAAAGTGCCTGAAAAAGTGCCGAAACATGTGTATAAGTCTGGGGATTATATAAAATCATATAAATATGATAAAAGAAGTATAATTTAATGCAAAAAGAGTTTAAAGGCCAACTATAATGAATTATGCAAATATAATCAAGAAAATGACAAATACATGCATAAAACAGATATAAAATAAGTCTATAAAAGTGACTTAAAACCCATGCATCACCATGATAGACCAATGCCAGAGTAACCCACTCCAAATGCGCCTAAGATTAAATTGATTCTTATTGGAAGCATGCAAATGAAGCCATAGACATCAGAATATGTAATGCTCTGTTGTATGAACTATGAGTTGCATGAACAACATGAAAACATGGACATTCTCGAGATGGTAACACATCTTAAGAATCATGTAAAGCAAAGAAGGTATAATGTCTCCAAAACATTAGTTGGACATGTGCTCAACATGTAAACCCTAAACTGACAAAGGGAGGTCTAGTATAACCCCGTGTGCTCAATATGATTGGACATGTGGAATGATTGGGATTTGTCTTAGGTCAAGTGTTGACCACGAATATGATTATGTAAGTGTCGAATGAATCGTATAGTCAATTTATCAAATGCTTGACACATTGATGTCAAAGAAAAGAAGAATTTAGACAAATCCATGAATGATCAGTAGAAGTGATTCCTAGTGCAAAAGAAAGGCTAGGAATATTTCTGAGACTAAGCATAAGTCCAAGTCTTCTGCACTCAATATATGGAGAAGAGTGAGTGTAAAAGGAATATGTCCTTTTAACTTAAAGGATAAAGAAAAGAAAGTGCCATCATTGTCACCTGTCTGGACATTGGAAAGAACTATCATCCTTAAAGAGGATCTCAGGAAGAAGATGGATATATAGATCTCTACTTTGGGATCTAAGAAGTAGTCAGCTAAAACTATGTGGAGCAAGGTTTTCTGCCTCTATATTTGGAAGTTGTCATTCATGGGCACATAATAGAATTAGTGAGTTGCTATTATGCACTTACCATTGATGAAAAATTATATGTTTTGTATGACAAGAACATTACGTTTCATTTTAAGGATATGATCTTTTATGGAAATGTCGTATGTCTAACAAACTATACTTGATATTTGTAAATATAAATGTGTATGACACATATACTCAATAACTTTATAACTCAAATAAACTGAACACCTATAGCACTGTCATCTAGAGCACATAAATGACAAATGCATTTCTAGAATCCATATGATGGTTATCAAGACTCTTTTGGTTATTGAACCAATAGAGACATGCATGTCTTATTTTTTGTGCAATATGACAAAAGGATCATCACTAGATGTAGTAGGAGATCGACTATTCCATTAGGACTAGTACATACTTATGTACATAGGCCTTTTAAAATGAATGTTAAAGGTAGTAACAAGTACCTCATTATATTTACCGATGCGATCATTAGATATTGAAATTTTTATTTAATGAAATACAAGTATGAATCTATTGATGTGTTCTAGGAGATTATGAATGAAGTACGTAACTCACTTGGTAAAGTATTAAGATGCTTTGATGTGATCAATGTTGAAATATTTTAACAAAAAGTTTGAGAACCTTCTAGAGAGAACGTGATAGGGTATCACAATAAACTCCATTTGAAATATACTAATGTGTCCGGAAGAAGGTATCACACCCAGATAAATCATGGTGAGATTATCAATAAAATCTTTATGATTGTATAGTTTCTTTTGGGAACATGCCTTACACTAAAACAATGTACCATCTAAAATGGTTCAAAAGACACCATATGAGATATGGCATGGGAGGAGTTCCGATGAGTCTTTTGTAGTGATTAGGATTCAAAGCTTGTATCAGAAAATAGTTTCTTAAAAGGATTTATCCACAAATCACATGAATGTTATCTTGTTGAATACTACTTATATTCCAACATGAAAACAAAGTGTTTGTTGCTAGAATGGTTGAATTCCTAAATGGAAATTAGTTCCAAAGGAATCAATGGGAGTAAAAGTAGAACTCAAAATGTTCGATAAAAACAAGAAAACATTGAAATTAGTTGCAAAGGAATCAATGGGAGTATAATAGGAACAAGGAGAATCACAAGTTGTTGTGGAATCTCAAGTTCCTTATGTAACAGACAGAAGTCATAGTTTTAGTAGAACACACCTTGAGTTTTAAAGATTATGATAACTCAAGAAGGTAGTAAGTTGATCATAGAGATGAGCCAACAACCTACCTAGAAACCATTGAGGGATCAAAATATGAGAAATGGCTTGAGGCCATAAGATCAATGATGGACTCCATGTAACCAACAAGGTATGACCTTATTGGATCCATATAAAGGGGTAAAACTAATAAGGTGCATTTGGGTTTTGAAAGAAGACCAACATGGAAAGGTAAATTAGTTGCAAAGAGATTCAAACTAGTTCAAGACGTTGAACAAGATGAAGTCTTTGACAAGTTACCATGGTCAAATCCATATGGATCATGCTTGTTGTTGCAGCTTAGTATGACAATGAGATTTGACATATGAATGTTAAAACCACATTTCTTAATTAGAACAATTAAAGGATTTGTATGTGACACAACCTAATGGTTTTATAAATCCATTACTGCAAATAAAGTCTATAAGCTAAAAAGGTCAATCTCTAGATTGAAGCAAGCATCTCAGAGGTAAAATCTTCTATTTGACAAGGCATTCATAGGGTTTGACTTGAGTCATAATGAAGATGGAATCTATGATTAAAAATATTTATTGGGAGCATATTTATATTCCACATAATGATGGGGAATAACATCCTTATCTTGCACATGTTAAAACATGGCAAGGAAAGTACCTTCTACATGAAGGGTTTAGGCAAAGCATCTTATGAGATAGGAATCGAGGTCTATAGATATAAATATGGAAAGATTCTTGGCGTAAACAAAGACACATACATTGGCAAGATGATGAAGGGTTCAACATGCAAGACTCAATGAGAGAAAACTTGTTCATGATCCATGGAGTTAGTCTCTCAGGATCCTAGTGTCCCAATTCTTATGAGGAATAGGAACCCCTGGATAGATGCCATATGCATTTGCAATTGGATCTATGCTGAATGAAATGATATGTACTCATCCCATCATATCGTATGTATTTGAAATGACGAGAAGATATCTAGTAATCTTGTATGTATTGGACATGATGAGAGGATTGTTGAACTAGAGGTTATACATTGTCCATATTTTGATAATGACTCAACCATTACATTCATATGTATCTAATATGTGTATTCAAGATTGATCTTAGGTTTTAGGTACATGAAAAGGATCAATTTACACAAGCCCTAGTTTGTCAAAGTTCAAGTCAAATGCAATGCAAGTGTGCTAATAAGGAAATCCCTGCAAATGACCTTAGAAGAATTTTTTAATCACCCATATTAATGTTATAACTTGTAACTAAGATGAGAAAAACATGTGGGACACTTAGTACCAAGTTTTAATCAATTTTTAGTCAAATTAGAAAATTGATCACATGTTGTTGATTGGTTGAGTTTCAATCTGGACCGATCCCATGGATTGATTTTCTGATGATATTAATCAACCAAGTTGTGCATTCACAGAACTCAACCGAACGTCTTAGAGACCAAATGTAATTTTGGCTAATCGTTCTAGTTTCCCAGGACAAACTCGACCAATAGTTTGAAAATTGGGTTTGTCTTTTAGTCAATCGGTCAAGTTAGCTTTATTGAAACTCGACCGAATGTACTGTATGAAAAATGCATAAAAAGTGATACTAACCATTGGTGACTTGTTTGGATGAAAATAGATCCATTTCCTTGAGAAAAAATGGCTATATTTTGGCCCTAAGTGTTTCCCAACTCAAGGGAGCAACCCCAGCTATAATTTGGACCCCTTGGAGTTCATTCCAAGTTTACTCATTCACTACATTCAAGGTCCTTGCTATAGTTGAGTGTGCTACTACTTATTGAGCCCCTTTCTCTCTCTAGTTTACACTTCATTTCATGATTAGTGAGTGATTTAGGCTTATTGTAAGAGAGCTCCAACTTTGTATATGTAAAGCTTTCAAATCTTCCACTACATCCCTATCCCCTTCTTTCATGAAGAAAAACTGAAGCAAGTTCCATTAAGTGAAGAAGGAGTTGTGGCTGGTCCTCTTCAAGGTTGTTGAAGAGGTTGTGATCTTCTCCAAGTGAAAGAGAAGGCAAATGCTGATGATCCAAGAGGAGAAGCAAAGTCCTTGAAGGCAAAAGACTTGAGCTTTAGTGGGTAAGACCTTGGTGAAGGCTGAAGACTCAAGCTAAGTGGGTAAGTTCCTTGTTAAGGTAGAGATCTCCTTGTGGTTGTATGGGTAAGTCCTTTGGTGGTTTTTTGCTATAAATCTCTGTGGTGATATAATAGAAAAAGCACTTGAAAATCCTAGAGGCTGACATCTCTAGGTATTGGATTGACTCACTTCTAGTTTGAAGTGTGGAACCACTCTACATCCCTTTGTCAAGTGCTTTCTATCAATCTCTCTCATCCATGCTATGCTTGTTTACATAGGACTTCAAATTGCCTTTAAGCTATTGCTCAAATTTGACATAATTTGAAGTTCTAATATGTTTTGTGGGAATTTGTGTAGCTCTATTCACCCCCCTCTAGATCCCTTAGATCCAACAAGTGGTATCAGAACTAAGGATCTTCTCCAACAACCTCCCACGAGACAAGAAGATGGGCGACAACCTACTTGGTTCACTCAAACTAGAGAGAGGTTTCTCCATGCGTCCTCTGGTCTTTGACGACACCAAAATCCTCTATTGGAAGAGGTGGATGCAGTTCTACATTCAAGGAATGAACTTTGATATGTGGAAGGTGATGGTCACACCTTACAAGGAGCCAACTGGATTTGTTTCTACATGGAGTGAAGCTACTCTCAAAGAGGCTCAACTCAATGCAAAAGCCATTAGCATCCTCTACGCAGCCCTCACCCCCACAGAGTTTAATGGATCTCATCATGGGACACCACTTATGAGATTTGGGACAAGCTATGCATCACATATGAAGGCACAAAGCAAGTCAAGGAGGCAAAGATATACATGTTGAATAGCCTCCTAGAGAACTTCAAGATGGGAAAGAAAGAAGGCATTGCTGAGATGTATTCAAGGCTTAATGTAATCATCAACAGGTTAGCTGCTTTGGGCAACACTTTGGATAGAGGTGTCATCAACTCAAATATATTGAGAACTCTTGCAAAGAGATGGGAGTCAAAGGTCACCTCCATTGAAGAAGTGAGGATCCTTGGTGACATCCCAACTGAAGTACTCATTGGCAATCTTCAAGCCCATGAGCCTAGACTTGACAAGCAAGAAGAAGAAGCAAAGCAAGAAGATAAGGAGGCCAAGAAGATAAAAGATAGTGCTTTCAAAGCACAAGTGGAGGTTGTCATCCTTCAACAAAAACTTGCTTGTTGGGATTCTCCCTCCTCCTCTAGTGAAGATGAAGGCCCTAGTGAACATGAAGCTAACAACATCAAGGGAAAACACTTCAAAGGAAAGCAAGTCTCCTCCACCTCTACTCCGAGATGTGGTCAAAAAGGGAACTACAAGAGTAAATGCCCAAAGTCAAGAAAGTCTCACCACAAGAGCAGATCAAGGAAAGAAGAGGATTACAAGAAGGAGAGCAAGTACAAGAGGAAGGACAAGAAGGAGAAGATATACAAGAATGCAGCTCATGCAGCTTAGGAAGCTTCATCTTCAAGCAGCTCAAGCTCTGAAGAAGATGGAGAGTGCCACCTTGCTCTCATGGCCTCTACAAGTAAATATATTGGTGAGGTAAGTGAGGTGAATGAAGTAAGTTTGCATGAATTGCCTAAAGAAGCTATTATTGACATGCTTATAACTACTCATTCTTCTTTTGCTAAATGTAAATATAAGAGAAAACAATTATGAAAAATTATTGATGATCTTTATGCTAAGATTGAGATTTTAGAATTGAATGAGAAAACCAACCTTGAGAGTATTGATAATTTGCAAGGGAAATACATTGATCTTGAACTCCAATACAATGAGGATGAAGTTGTGAATAGTATCTACCTTAAGAAAATTGATAGTCTTAAGGAAGAGAACCAACATTGCATAAAAGAACTTGTTGCTTAAAACTGAAAATGTTGAATTTAAGTTGCTTATTGATGCTCATAGAGAAGAGAGAGACGTCTATTTCAAAGAGATCCAAATTCTAAAATCTGAAAATGCTAGCTTGATTAGTCAAGTAAATGATCTATCTTCTAGACCTTTATTGCCTAGCGTTAATGTTTCTTCTATCTCTCTTAAAAAGGATTCATATCTTACTAAAGCTTTATGTCTTGAGGCTGATATTGTTCATGCTAGGGATGACATATCTAGTTTATCTTCTACTATTGTTTCTTTGAATGATGATAACCATATATTGAGAACATCCCTGCAAAAATTCCTTAAAGGAAAGAACTCCCTAAATGAAATCCTTGATCATTCTACTAAACAAAGTGGTACTAGTGGTTTGGGATTTGTAGGGGGAGATTCAAAGGGCAAGAGTAAGGCCAAAGGTAAGAAAAAGAGCAACGAGATCTCTTTCCTTATAGGAGAATATTGGGGCACTAAGAATCCTATGGTTTGTTCTTATTGCAAATGTGATGATCATTATTCCACTTATTGTTCTTACAAGCCTAAGGGGGCCAACCCAAAGATGAAATGGGTCCCCAAGCTAACTTTGGATCCCAAAGTTTGAGTTGGGAACTGATATTCTCCTTTCTTGTAGGGAAAAGATAGATGGATTGTTGGTAGTGGCTGCACAAAGCTCATGACCGGTGACATAAACCATTTCAACAACTTCACAAAGAAGAAAGGAGGATCTGTCACCTTTGGGGACAACAAGAAAGGTAAAGTCAAAGGTGAGGGTGATGTAGGTGAATTCTTATGCATCAAGAATGTTCTTTTTGTGTATGGCCTACATCATAATTTAATAAGTGTTATCCAACTTTGTGATAATGGTTACCTTGTGCTATTTACTTCTCTTGAATGTTTGATTCTAGATTCCCTCACCTACCAAGTTATATATAAGGGAACTAGAAGTGGTAATCTTTATGTTATTGTTCTGAACTTTATTAAGCCTATGGTTGGTAGATGCCTTGTAGCCAATTTGAATGATATTTCTCTCTAGCACCTCCGACTTGGTCATGTAAATATGCATCAATTAAAGAAGTTGAGCAAAAAGGACTTAGTCAAGGGACTTCCTAAATTGGATTTTGAAAAGGATGAGGGATGCCAACCTTGTACACAAGGAAAGCAAACCAAGTCCCCCTTCAAATCCAAAGGAGTCCTTGACACTAAGAGAGATCTTGAGCTTCTTCATATTGATCTATTTAGACCAATGAGAACACAATCGCTTTGTGGTTCCAAGTATTGCCTTGTTATTGTCGATGATTTCTCTAGATATACTTGGACCTTCTTTCTCATTTCAAAGAGTGATACGCTTGATGTTTTCTCTAGTTTTTGCAAATGAGTGGAGAATTAAGCTTCTTGCCGGATTGTTTCCATCCATAGTGACCATGGGGGAGAATTTGAAAATGAGCTTTTTGAGTGTTTTTGTCAAGAATCGGGTTATGCACACAAGTTTTCTTCACCTCGAACACCTCAACAAAATGACATTTGTAGAGAGGAAGAATATGTATCTACTTGAGATGTCTAGGACCATACTTTTTAGTATGATATTGCTAAGAAGTTTTGGGCTGAAGCTGTCAGTACCTCTTGTTTTTTTGCAAAACTGTGTTTTCACTCATCCCTCGCTTAAGAAAACCCCCTATGAGCTATGGCGTGGTTGAAAGCCTTCTATCGAGTATTTCTATGTTTTTAGATGTCCGTGTTTTGTTTTGAATAGGAAAGATTCTCTTGACAAGTTTGATCCGAAATCCTTTAAGGCTTTCTTTCTTGGGTATAACACTACTAGCACGGCATATAGAGTATATAATGTTAATCTTGCTAAGATAGAAGAATCTATTAATGTAAAGTTTATTGAGACTAACCCCTCTATTCCCAAAGATGTTATTTCAAATGATGCTGCTGCAGATGAAGTAATTCCTATCCTTACAGAACTCAACATCACCCAAAAGGGAAAAGAGGTGGCTGCTCAAGAAGAAGACAAAGATGATGAAAAGAAGGATCCAAATCCCCAGTTTGAAAAGAATCATCCTAAGGAGATGGTTTTAGGTGATCCATTTGAGAGAGTGAAGATGCGGGATGCATTCAACAAAGAACAAGACAACAATGCTATCATCTCACAACTAGAGCCTAAAGATGTCAAGGAATGTCTTGGGGATGAAGATTGGATCTTGGCTATGCAAGAGGAGATGGAAAATTTTGAGAAGAACAAAGTTTGGACCCTTGTTCCAAGACCAAATTATATAAAGATCACTGGCACCAAATGGGTCTACCACAACAAGCTAGATGAAAGCGGCAAAGTGGTAAGAAACAAAGCAAGGATAGTGGCTCAAGGCAACAATCAACAAGAAGGTATTGCCTTTGATGAAACATATGCACTTGTAGCTCGACTTGAGTCCATTTGTATGTTGCCTGCTTTTGTTAGTCATAAAAACTTTCTTTTGTATTAAATGGATGTTCAAATTTCATTTTTAAATGGTACAATTGAGGAGGAAGTGTATGTTGCAAAACCTCCGAGCTTGGAACATGATAGTATACCTAACCATGTTTACTTGTTATAAAAATCTCTCTATGGACTCAAACAAGAACCAAGGGCTTGGTATGAGAAATTAAAGAAATTTTTGTTAGATCATGGTTATATCATGGGCAAAGTGGATTCTACAATGTTTCTAAAACACACTTCTAACAACTTTCTTATCATTCAAATATATGTTGATGATATCATTTTTGGCAGAAATAACCTTGATGTTTGCAAAGAATTTAGTGATCTTATGCAGAGTGAATTTGAAATGAGTATGATGGGTGAACTCACATTCTTCCTCGGCTTTCAAATCAAATAAACAAAAGATGGGAACTTCATCATCCAAGGCAAGTACACCAATGAACTACTTAAGTGCTTTGGAATGGAGAATACCAAGTCAATGGACACACCCATGTCAAACACCGCCAAACTTGATAAAGACGAAGAAGGTGAAAAGGTAGATGAGAATCTCTATAGAGGTATAATTAGAAGTTTACTTTACTTAACAACCTTTAGTCCTGACATAATGTTTAGTGTTGGCTTGTGTGCTAGATTTCAATCAAATCCTAAGAAATCTCATCTTATAGTTGTTAACAGTATTCTAAGGTACTTAAACAAAACTCAAAGTTTTAGACTATGGTATCCCAAGTCAAGGGACTTTACTCTTACTGCCTATAGCGATGTCGATAATGCAGGCTGCTTGATTGATAGAAAGTGCACAAGTGGCACTTGTTTTCTCCTAGGACCATGCTCGTTGTCTTCGTTCTCAAGGAAACAAAGCACCATGGCATTATAAACTATCGAGGCTGAGTACATTGCATTCGAGAGTTGTTGTCCCCATCTCCTATAGATGAAGCAAATTCTCCAAGACTTTAACATCCATTTTGATGCTTCTCCTATCTATTGTGATAATACTAGTGCAATTAACTTGTCTTACAATCCTATATTACACAGTAGAGCTAAACATATAGAGGTTTTTCATCACTTTCTTCATGATCACATTGCCAAGAAGGATATTTATATAATGCATGTGGACACAAAAAATTAATTGGCAGACATTTTCACTAAACCTCTAGCTAGAGAGCAATTTAATTTTATTAGATCAAAATTTTTTATAACTGCTTTGAATGAATCTGATATGCCTTCTAGCTAGTAGTTATCTATCCTATATGTTTTTCATCTATCCTGATCATCTTTTCTTGCTAATATGCTTAAAATTGGTTTTTCTTGTTCATATTGCCTTGTTTTTCTCTTTTTTGAGTATTTTTTTGCAAATTCTTGTTTTATCACAAAATAGTGCCAATGATTAGTGATATGTGCCTAAGTATGTTCAATATACAAAATGGACTTGAAAAATAAATTTAATTAGCATTCAAATGGATATTAATTAAGTTTGATGGTTTTAGATCAGGTTGACCATCGGTCGAGTTTTCCCAGGACAAACTCGACTGATTCATGGTCGAGAGCTTTTTTAAAAAGGACCTATTGGTCGAGTTTCCACCTCATAGAACTTGACTGATCGACGGGATGAAGCTAACTTAAGTTGGGTTTGGCCTACTATTCTCCCTCTCAACTAGATAATAGTCGACCGATTCCGCTCCTTCTAGCCCTAGGCTCTCAACCCTCGACCTTCCCTTCCCTAACCTAGCCCTTATCTGACCTAGGGCGACCTTCCCCCTAGCTTAACCTAGTTGTGTGAACATTTTTAGTGGAGTGGTTTGTGTGTTTGATCTCTTCTTCTTCTCCATTTTTCCTCCATGGATTCAAATAGAAGGAAGAGAGCCACCCCTAGTAATGCACCATCCTCCTCCTCATCTTCCCGCTTGATTCCTTTCAATGAGGCCCTTTTTGTCTCAATTGAGGTTGTAAATCGATATAAGGACCTTCTTCCTAGGAGTCCTTTTCCTTTTAGATCCCTTTTTGAGCCTAGACCAAGGTGTCAAGACATCATCAATCAAGTGGCAAGGTTTCTCTAAGTTCACCACCTATCTTCCCTGGGTGTCGAGCGTGAGTGCTTTCACAATTCAATGTCTAGCACAAAAGTCATTCACGAAATTCTATGCAAATTTGTGTTGGAATTACGACTCCCTTGCACCCCCTCCAAATACTCAAGTTATCCTTACTTATATGATCACTAGGAAGAAATTACAAATCTCAGAAGATATCCTGAATATCTTCTTTTTAGGAGCCGATGAGAATGATACCTGGCGTAAGGATTATGGTGAGTATTTTGACCTACTAGACCCCAAAGGTTTCTACAAGCAAAACAAGATCACACTTCCCGATATCCATCTTTACTTGAAGAAACCTGACGTTACCTATAAGAAGAAGAGCACCCTACCCTCCTCCGACTTAGATATCAAGAAGCATATATTAGCCATAGTGGTCAACTGCAACATCCACCCAAAGAAAAATCAAATGGATATTGTAGAAAACACTACGGTGATATACTGCCTCTTAGAGAAGGTCGGAGTCAAGTGGTCTAGATATATCCTCCATCGCATGACTTGCTTTGACTTTGGAAAGAATACCCGTGGCACCCATCCTCCTTATCTTGCCCTGATATGTGGTCTTTTCCTGTTCGCCACTGAGAAATCACTCTTCTCTGACTTCCACTACAGACCTATCGGGAAGGGAGTGTGTATTAGCGAAACCACTATTCAAAAATGTGTGCCTATCTTTTCCTCCACCACACCCGATGCCTCATCCTCTACCTCTTCTTCATCCGCACCTGCCTCTACCTCAACTCTAGCTCCTCCACCTCCTCAGCCTACCCGACCTATCCATGCCTCATTTCGTGTGTCCAATGAAGCCCTCATGGGTTACATGATACACCAAAAAGCATACAACCTCTAGGTCCAGAAGCATCTGCACCATGATTTATGTTCAATTATGTCTAACATGAACTTATTCTATGCACACCCATACCCCACCGACCTGTCGTACCTCAGTAGTGATTATGCATCCTTTGCATACAATCACTTCCACCCTGCCCCTCCACCTGCACCTAAGCCTTCCACTATTGATCCCATACCCTATGCTACTGGTGGAACTGCTCTAGCCATCTTGCCGCTACCTGTTGGCCCCTTGGCCACTCTGCTTGCCAGTCTTGGTGATTCTGCTCCTTCTTTCCCTCAGGCTAACGAGCTCTATGCTCTTGGTATAACTTGGGATGAGTAGAATGCTCTTTGGCTCGATCGTCTCTTTAGAGCTTCTGTGGATGAAGAGATGCCTGACCAGGATGATGATAAGATTGTTGATGCCGATGAGGATGTCGATGATGGTGAGGATGATGGTGATGGTGAGGATGACATCACTGGTGACTCCGATGATGAAGGAAATGCTACTGCACCTTTAGACTGAGATGATGACTATGAGCCTGATGCCGAGGATGATGATGATGTAGATATAGATGACCTAGAGGTCTAGATTTTCTTAGTTTGTAGTCTAGTTTGCTGATCATATATATCTTTCTAGGCTATTTTGTATTCAAAACATTTGGGCACGTGATCTGAGGTGTACTATTTTATCTTTAGCTTTTATCATTCTCGCTTGTAGTTGTTTTTATGAGAACATGCTTCATGAGTTGTAATCTATCTTATTTGAACTCTTACTCTTTGATCAGTTCTATCTTATGAGTTGGTGCCATATTTCACTACATTTTGATTATGACCTAGCTTGTGTGTTTCTCTCATCTCTGTTTGATATATTTTATGAGATTGTATGTTTGAATATCTTCTTGGTTGTATTTGGAGAAGACCTGCTTCTATTCTCTTATACCCCCCTTACTTTTTGATAATGTCAAAAGGGGGAGAGAAATTAAATGTCTTGAAACTCAATCATATTGGTATTATCACTTATGTGATCCTTTTCTTGTTCATTATATGCTTTATCATATGACTTGTAAAGGACCATATAGTACATGCATGTTATATTGCTTTGTGTAGAAAGACTAACTATGCATGTTAAAGTAAACATAGATTGAGGGGGAGCAATTCACATTGTTCAAATCTTGAATCCCCCTAATTCAATTGGAAAAGGTATAATTTCAATATCCTTTTCAATATATTTGAGGAATGGTTTGTCATTGTCAAAAAGGGGGAGAATGTTGACCTAGAGGTTATACATTGTCCATATTCTGATAATGACTCAACCATTCCATTCATATGTATCTATATATGTGTATTCAAGATTGATCTCAGGTTTTAGGTACATGAAAGGATCAATTTACACAAGCCCTAGATTGTCAAAGTTCAAGTCAAATGCAATGCAAGTGTGCTAATAAGGAAATCCCTTCAAACAACCTTGGAAGAATTATGTAATCACTTGTATTGATGATATGACTTGTAACTAAGATGAGAAAAATATGTGGGACACTTAGTACCAAGTTTTAATCACTTTTTAGTCAAATTAGAAAATTGATCATAGGCTGTTGATTGGTCGAGTTTCAATCTCAACCGATCCCATGGATTGATTTTCCGATGATATACATCGGTAGAGTTGTGCATTCACAAAACTCGACCGAACGTCTTACTAACTAAATGCGATTTTGGCTAATCAGTCGAGTTTCCCAGGACAAACTCGACTTATAGTTTGAAAAATGGGTTTGTCTTTTAGTCGATCGGTCGCGTTACCTTTATTGAAACTCGACCAAATGTACTGTACGGAAAATGCTGAAAAAGTGATTCTAACCATTGGTGACTTGTTTGGAAGAAGATAGATCTATTGCCTTGAGCAAAAATGACTACATTTCGGCCCTAAGTGTTTCCCAACTCAAGGGAGCACCCCCAGCTATAAATAGGACCCCTTAGAGTTCATTCCAAGTTTGCTCATTCACTACATTCTAGGTCCTTACTATAGTTGAGTGTGCTACTACTCCTTGAGTCCCTTTTTCTCTCTAGTTTACAATACATTTTGTGATTTGTAAGTGAGTTAGGCTTATTGTAAGAGAGCTCCAACTTTGTATATGTAAAGCTCTCAAATATTCCACTACATCCCTATCCCCTTCTCTCATGAAGAAAAGTTGAAGCAAGATCCATCAAGTGAAGAAGGAGTTGTAGTTGGTCCTCTTCAAAGTTGTTGTATAGGAGGTGATCTTCTCCAAGTGAAGGAGAAGGAAAAGGTTGAATATCTAAGAGGAGAAGCAAAGTCCTTCAAGGTAGAAGACTTGAGCTTGAGTGGGTAAGACCTTGGTGAAGGTTGAAGACTCTAGCTAAGTGGGTAAGTTCCTTATTAAGGTGGAGATCTTCTTGTGGTTGGATGGGTAAGTCCTATGGTGGGTTTTTTCTATAAATATATATGGTGATATAATAGAAAAAAGCACTTGCAAAGTCCTAGAGGCTAACCTCTCTAGGTAGTGGACTGACTCACTTCTAGTTTGAAGTGTGCAACCACTCTACATCTCTTTGTCAAGTGCTTGCTATCAATCTCTCTCATGCTTCCTATGCTTGTTTAGATAGGATTTCAAATTGCCTTTAAGCTATTGCTCAAACTTGACATAATTTGAAGGTCTAATCTATTTTTTGAGAATTTGTGTATCTCTATTCACCCCTTCCCCTTTAGATCCATTAGATCCAATAAGGATATCCAGTCATCTCATATGTATTTGACATCATGAGAAGACATATATATACTTGCCTACCAATCTCGTATGTATTAGATACCAATGAGAGTCACTAAACTACCATGAAAAACATCCTTAGGTGTTTGTGAAGCACTTAAAGAATGGTTCCTTGGTTATGGCAATAAGGAAGAGTTGGATGTAAAGGGTTACACCCATGCAAGCTTTCAAACTGACAAAAGAATCACAATCTAAATTTATGTTTGACGATAAACAAAAAAATGCAAGCTAGAAAGGGTTCTAAGCTAGTGATAGTTGTTCAACTATACAAAAGATGTCGAGTATCTCTGTGTTATGAGAACAATAGAGGACATTGTATGAAGTTCATATGGGTGAACTTGTGTGAGGTTCCAACCATTGATGACACATTAGAAATATTGGTGACAACAACAAAGCTAGTAGTTAGGCTGGGAATCTCAGATAGCATACTACAACAATTCCATCTCATACGAGTAGTCGTACAACAAAGAGATGTGAAAATTGTAAAATACCAACTTAAAGCAAATGTTGCTAAACCCACTATAAAAGCACTTACACAGCAAAAGCATGATGGTCATGTTAGGTCACTCGGGATGAGATCCATGGATGATTGGTTCTAAGTGAAAGTGGGAGTATGTTGGTATATATGCCCAGAGAGCCAATCATATGATGATTGGGATGTTATAGTAGATACATAATTTTAAAATAATAAAGGCAAGCTTCCAATTTATTTTGTATATCTAGTTATGAGATAATGAATAACATAATAAATGTCTAGAAAATTATATTATTCAATGATGTATGTCTTCAAGTACATGACATGGAAGAATGAGATCATACATATATTAAGAATATATACATTCTCATTATGTCCCTGATCGGTTGTTATTGTGGAAGGTAAATAGACAACAATAACACACAAGATCAAAGTGTGAGTTTGTTGATGACAGAGTATCACTAGTCATGATATGGAAATATCAAACCAAGCACACATATACATGTTAGAGAATAGTGTATCAGACAGATCCATTATGAGACTGATACATGGATGCTTTCATCATAGAAGTCATAGTCAGCTCTCAAAGTGATGGTGGTGGTTGTGCTTCTTAGACCTAAAATCAATGCGCTCATCACATGTCGTTGGGTACAATTTAACATCATCTAACACAATCCTGAAACATGGGTTGTTATAACGGTGATGATTGGGTAACTTTGACACATGGGGACTAACTGTGAGTGATACATATGGGATTTGTCCCTCCTACCTGAGTATGATATCCAAACCCTCTTGATTAGCGAGACTGAGAAAAGTATGGTCATACACATGTGAGTAAATATATGATATTGAGCTTACATATATCTCATGTAGTCTGCTCTGGTTCAAGAAATAAGATTGAATAATAATGAGGATGACTACTCCGTTCGTCTAGTTCAATCTGGATATTAGTGACAAAGGAACTATACAAACACTGTACCATCATGCACAAATTGTAGGTTGAAGTTGCTCCCCAACTTTCCATTCACTTGGGTAGCAATGATGTGCGATAGGCACCACTCATTACTTGTGATGTCATATAACTAGTTATGGCATTCACTACCAACATGATATGCGACCTATAGGGTCGCACACATAGGAAATCATCTAGAAGAGGAGTTTGATCAGGAATGAGAATTGAATTGATTACTAAAGTGTTTAGGTATTTCAATTCACACAATAGATCAGCTGACTAGACTGCCAAATGATCAGTTCAAGTGTTGAGTCTGCTATTTGGAGTGTCAGGTTGATTGTATTGTACATTGGTTGGAATTCTACATGACCTCGGCTTGTGCAAAATGGCCATCTTGCCTAGTGCAAGACGGCTGTCTCAATTGCACCAAATGGCCATATCAGAGGTGCAATTTGATTGGTGCTGACGTAATAATGTGCACTAAATGGAATTGAATTACCGACATATGTAAAAAATTGGAAAACCACAAAATGACAGTTACACTTAGAGAAACGATTGTCTTAGTTTACGAGAAGACTATTTGGGTGCACGTAGATTGCAAAACTTCTAGAATTGTTGCAAAAATTTGAGATTTCCCAATTCTTTCCACTCCCGCATAGACTAGGAACCCTGAACCTGGCCTATGCTCTAAATAGAGGGGTACCAGGGGCTTCCCAAAACACAACTAAAACACAGACAATTGATAATCAGTTGCTCTGACAATTGTTATCCTCTCTGGTTCTGGTAACCACGATAGCCCAGGCAAGTCCTACCCGAATAGGGAGGGATATCCACGAGAGAGAAACAACTGAGGATCATTGTTGTGAGAGAGTAGGTTGGTGACCAGTACACCAACGTGAGGTACAACTCCTTCTTGTCCATTCTAGCAAGGATGATAGAAGTTTTAGTTGGTCCTTATGGACTACTCTAGAGGTAGGAGTCTTTTGGCTATTGTTAGGAGAGAAACATCAACTTCCACTCTGTGGCGAGATCTGAGGAGCTGCTACAGTGGTTTTCTGAGTTTGTTGTCCATGGAGGAGTAGTCAGATGAGTCCAGTGCAACCAGGAGCTGCACAGACATTGTCCAAGAAAGAGTGTGCATTTACATTGATAAGGATTGTCATTGGACTTGCTCCAGGATCAGGTATATCTTCGTGCAACCATCCTCCCCATTGCATATTTATTGACGTGATCTAATGATTAGTGGGAAATATGTCAGTAATATTTTTGTTTTTACCGCCTATCTGATGTCATATTTCCCAATAGTTGTATAAGATCCACGTCAATTAATTATATTTGGGATAATTGATATGATTGGATTTTGTTTTACCATGTTTATTTTTTAAATACAAAGTGAATATTTAAACTCGCTGATGTGCACATCTGTTTGAATCACCACATAAAGAACCTAAATGAATAAATATATGTATATGATATGATATATATGTAATTTACATTGTGTTGCCATAAAATTAGTTTTGATGGTGGATGTGAAGCATGGTTATGGCCATAGCCAAGATCTGTGTGTGCATGGTTGTGGTTATTTATTCCTATTCTTAATTGGTCTACATACCGAGCCTCCCTCTCCTTTCCAAATATAAATTAATGTTCTTCTTCCTATTTCCCCTTGAATGTAACTCAAGGTTTTCCTCATATACATTGTAATAAGAAATAGGATAGTTTTAATTTATGTTTTGACGTGAGATAACGATCTGCAATAAGACAAAATGACCGGCTCATGAGACCACCAGATCAGATGGAGGACTGAGGAGGCCAGACGACAAAAGGATGAACTGATCGACTGGTGGCCCAACCGATCAGCTGGAGGTGTCCAGACGCTGCTTGGACCTGAGAACCAGACGACCACTTTAGAAGAACCCAACTGAGCGACTAGGAGGTGAGACGACCGGTTTAAGAGTTGAACGGATCAACCTGGATTGGTTCAAGCATAGATCTTCACCAGTAATAGGTTGCATATGATGTGGACCATAGGTGATAGTAATTCGTTATGGCTCCAAGGAATTACATTAGTATGGCCATAACCATCGCTTGTGTTTCTTATTTATTTCAAGTTCTCATTTGTGGTTATAGCATGTATATGATACATACTATATATGTGGTGATTGGATAATGTATATGTATTTATACAAAACTCCCTCAAAGAAAATATTAAGTCTTAGATGCTTTCCATAAGAAACACACATGAATAACTTGATTGACTAAGTGTGGGCACGCCCTAGCATGATGTGATGTCTATCTCATGGAAGTGTAATGGTAGATATGTGGGTCTGCCCTAGTAGGGTGCATAGTCTATCATGTTGTCTTTTGGGTCAGGCTTAACTAGGTGATCTTAATTGGATTAAGCACCTAGAAGTATACAGATGATCAATGGTAAGGAATTGCACATATCATCTATCTGAGAGTTGCATATGATGTAATTGGCATGATTACCTACCTAATAGAATCAAGTTGTGGGTGATAGCTCTAGATGGATTATGATTTGATGAAATTATGATCTTGGCCCATTATTATATTGTACACTACAATATTATAAATTGATATTGAGGGATATCAATTTGAATAAGATAGTTAGAGTGATAGTTAATAAAAGACCTAATTAATATTGTCAATTTTTTCAAATCAAACCAAATAAAAATGTTTTGAAAAGGTTCAATATTTCCTTGTAGAATCAAATGTCAAACACAAAACACGTTCAAATTGTAATAACTCCTCAAGAAGGAAAAAATGGGATAAAGTTCCACAATTGGTTAAGGACTTTGAGAAATGTTATCATCATTGAGCGAAATCTCTATGTCATTGATAAACCAATGCTAGAGGAACCCCCTCCAAATGTGCCTAAGGCTAAATGGATGCTTATTGGAAGCATGCCAATGATGCCATAGACATCAGAATACCTAAAGCTCTATTGTATGAACTATGAGTTCCATGAACAACATGAAAAAATGGACATCATCGAGATGATAACACATCTTAAGAATCATGTAAAGAAAAGAAGATATAATGTCTCCAAAGCACTAGTTGAGTGCAAATTGAAAAAGGGAGGTCTAATATAACCCCATGTTCTCAATATGATTGGACATGTGCAATGACTGGGATTTCTCTTAGGCCAAGAATTGACCATGAATATGATTATGCAAGTGTTTCATGAATCATATAGTTAGTTTGTCAAATGCTTGACATGTTCATGCCAAAGAAAGGGTGAAGACGACAAATCTGTGATGATGATCAGTGGAAGTGAGTCCTAGGGTAAAGGCAAGGCTAAGAAGATTTCTGAGGCTAAGTATAAGTCCTGGCCTTCTGCACTCAATATATGGAGAAGGGTGAGTGTAAAAGGAAGCTGTCCTTTTCACTTAAAGGATAAAGAAAAGAAAGTGTTGCCATTGTCACCTGTCTAGACATTGGAGAGAACTATCATCCTTATAGAGGATCTCAGGAAGAAGATGGCGATAGAGATCTCTACTTTGGGACCTGAGTAGTAGTAAGCTAGAACTGTGTGGAGCAAGGGTTGTTTCCTCTACAGTTGGAAGTTGTCATGCATGGGCACATAATAGAATTAATGAATTGCTATTATGGACTTTCCATTGATGAAAACATTATATGTTTTGTATGAAAATAACATTATGTTTCATTATAAAGATATGATCTTTTATGGTAATATCGTATGTCTAACAAACTATATGTCATAGTTGTAAAGAAAAATGTGTATGACACATATACATAATAACTTGATAACTTAAATAAACTAAATACCTATAGCATTGTCATCTAGAGAACATAAATGAGAAATGCATTTCTAGAATCCATATGATGGTTATCAAGACTCTTTTGGTTATTGAACCAATAGAGAAATGCATGTCTTATTTGTTGTGCAATATGACAAAAGGATATTCACTAGATGTAGTGGGAGATCGACTATTCCATTAGGACTAGTACATACTGATGTACGTAGACCTTTTGAAATGAATGCTAAAGGTAGCTAGAAGTGCCTCATTATATTTACTGATGGAATCAGTAGATATTGAAATTTGTATTTAATCAAATACAAGTATGAATGTCTTGAAGTGTTCAAGGAGATTATGAATGAAGTATGTAACTCATTCAGTAAAGTATTAAGATACATTGACGTGATCAATGTCAAAATATTTTAATCTAAAGTTTGAGAACCTTCTGGAGAGATCATAATAATGTATCACAATGAACTCCACCTGAAACATACTGATGTGTCAGAAAGAAGGTATCACACCCTGTTAAGTCATGGTGAGATTATCAATAATATCTAGTTGATCTTATAATTTCTTTTGGGCACATGCTTTACACAAAAACAATGTATCGTCTAAAATGGTTCAAAAGACACCATATGAGATATGCCATGGGAGGAGTCCTGATGAGTCTTTTGTAGTGATTAGAATTGAAATCTTGTATAATAAAATAGTTTCTTAAAAGACTTTATCCACAAATCACATTAATGTCATCTTGTTGAATACTACTTATATTCCAACTCGACAACAAAGTGTTTGTTGCTAGAATGGTTGAATTTCTGAATGGAAATTGGTTCCAAAGGAATCAGTGGGAGTAAAATTGGATCTCAAAATGTTCAGGACAAACATGAAAACATTGTTCCTAAAGAGGTACAATAGAAACAAGGAGAATCCGAAGTTGTTGTGGAATCTTAAGTTCCTTATGTAGCACACAAACTCATAGTTTTTGTATAACATTCCTTGAGTTTTAGAGATTATGATAACTCAATAAGGTGATAAGTTGATCATAGAGATGAGTCAACAACCTACCTAGAAACTATTGATGGATCAGAATCTAAGAAATGGCTTAAGGCCATAAGATCAATGATGGACTCCATGTAACCAACAAGGTATGACCTTAATGGATCCACCTAAAGGGGTAAAACCCGTAGGGTGCATTTTTGTTTTGTAAGAAGACCAATATGGAAAGGTAAATTGGTTTCAAAGAGTTTCAAACTAGTTTAAGATGTTGAACAGGATGAAGTCTTTGACAAGTTCTATGGTTAAATCTATCTAGATCATGCTTGTTGTTGCAGCTTAGTATGATACTGAGATCTATCATATGATGTTAAAATTGCATTCCTTAATTGGAATAGTTGAAAGGATGTGTACGTGACACAACCTAATGCTTTTATAAATCCATTAATGCAAATAAAGTATATAAGCTACAAAGGTTAGTCTCTGGATTGAAGTAAATATCTCATAGCTGGAATTTTATATTTGACAAGACAGACAAAGGGTTTGACTTGAGTCATAATGAAGATGGAATATGTGATTACAAAGATTTAGTGGAAGCATATTTATATTCCACATAATGATGGGGAATAACATCCTTATCCTGCATATGTTAAAACCTGGCAAGGAAAGTACCATCTACATGAAGGGTTTAGGCGAAGCATCCTATGAGATAGGACTCAGGGTCTATAGAGATAGATCTGGAAAGACTCTTGGCCTAACAAAAGGCACATACATTGGCAAGATGTTGAAGGGTTCAACATGTAAGACTCAATAAATGAAGATGTGTCCATGATCCATGGAGTTAGTCTCTTAGGATCCTAGTGTCCACATTCTTATGAAGAATAGAACCACATGGATAGATGCATATGCATTCGCAATTGGATATATCTTGAATGCAATGATATGTACTTATCCCATTATCTCATATGTATTTGATATGATGAGAAAATATCTAGTAATCTCATATGTATTGGACATGATGAGAGGATATCCACTCATCTCATATGTATTTGACATGATGAGAAGACATACATATACACCTGCCTAACAATCTCATATGTATCAGACATGACAAGAGGGTATATGTCATATACTAGTGACAGTCACTGAACTACCATAAAGAGAATCCTTAGGTGTTTGTAAAGCACTTAAAGAATTAGTTCCATGGTTATGGTAATCAAGAAGAGTTGGATGTAAAGGGTTACACCCATGCAAGCTTCCAAATTGACAAAAGAATCACAATCTAAATCTATGTTTGATGATAGATGAAAAATTGTAAGCTAAAAAGAGGTCTAAGCTAATGATAATTGTTCAATTATACAAAAGAAACCAAGTATATCTATGTTATGAGATCAACAGAGGATATTGTATGAAGTTCATATGGGTGAACTTGTGTGAGGTTCCAACCATTAATGACACATTAGAAATATTGGTGACAACAATGGAGCTACTAGTCAGGATGGGAATCTCAGATAACATAATACTACACTTCCATCTCATACAAGTAGTCATACAGTGAAGAGATGTGGAAATTGCAAAATACTAACTAAAGGAAACATTGCTAAACCTACTATAAAAGCACTTATATTGCAGAAGCATGATGCTCATGTTAGGTCACTCGGGAGGAGATTTGTGGGTGATTGGTTGTAAGTGCTAGTAGGAGTCTATTGGTATGTATACCCAGAGAGCCAATCAAATGATGATTGGGATGTGGCAGTAGATACCTAATTTGATAATAATAAAGGCATGCTTCCAATTTATTTTGTATATTCATTTATGAGAGAATGAATAACATAATAAATGTCTAGAGAATGATATTACTCAATGATGTATGTCTTCAAGTATGTGACTTGGAAGAATGAGATCATACAGATGTTAAGAATATATGCATTCTCATTGTGTCCCTGATAGGTTGTTATTGTGGAAGGTATATAGACAACAATAACACAAGATCAGGGTGTGAGTTGGTTGATGACAAAGTCTCATTAGCCATGATATGGCAATATCAAACCATGCACACATACACATATTAGATAATAATGTATCAGATAGATCCACCGTGAGACTGGCACATGGAAGCCATCATCATGGAAGTCATAGTCAACTCTCACAGTGATGGTGGTGGTTGTAATTCTTAGACATGAAATCACTACACTCAACACATGGTATTGGATACACGTTGGCATCATCAAAGGCAGACCTGAAACATGGGTTGTTATAACGGTGATGATTGGATGACTTTGACACTTTAGGACTGACTGTGAGTGATAGAGATGAGATTTATCCCTCCTACAGGAGTATGATATCCAAGTCCTCTTAATTAGTGAGACTGAGAAAGGTATGTCCATATGCATGTGAGTCAATTTGTTATATTGAGCTTATATATATCTCATGTAGTCTGCTTTGGTTCAAGAAATAAGATTGATTAATAATGAGGATGATTGCTCCATGCATCTAGTTCAATTTGGATATCAATGACAACAGAACTATACCAACAGTGTAACACCATACACAAATTGTAGGTTGAATTTTCTTCCCTACTTTCCATTCACTTGGGTGGCAATGATGTGTGATTAGGCACCACTCATTGCTTGTGATGTCATAAGCTAGTTATGGCATTCACTGCCAATGTGGTATGGGACCTATAGGGTCACACATATAGGAACTTATCTAGAAGAGGAGTTTGATCTTGACTGATATTTGAATTGATTATTAAAGTGTTTAGGTATTTCAATTCATGCAAAAGATCAGCTAACTAGACTGCCAAACTATCAGTTCAAGTGTTGAGACTACTGTTTGGAGTGCTTGGTTGATTGTATTATACATTAGTTGGCATTCTACCTAACCTGGGCTGTAAGATGCTTGTGTCACTTGTGCAAAATGACCTTCTAGTCTGGTGCATGATGCCCGTCTCATTTGCACCAAATGGCCATCTTGGGGCTGCAATTCAATTACACATAGGATTGGTGTTGATGTAATCATGTGCACTAATTGGAATTGAATTGTCGGCATATGTAAAAAATTGAGAAATTGCAAAACAACCGTCTCACATGTGATACGACCATTTCAGTTGACAACACAACCGTTTGGGCACACATAGGGTGTGAAACTTCCAGAGTTGTTGTGAAAATTCAAGATGTTTTGGTCCTTTCCACTCCCGCATAGACTGGGAACCCTGACCCTGACCTCTACTACAAATAGAGGGGTACTGTGGGCTGCCCAAAACACAACTACAAAATAGACAATTGAGAGTCAGTTGCTCTAACAATTGTTGTCCTCTCTGGTTGTAGCAAGCATGAGACCCTAGGTAAGTGCTACCCAATAGGAAGGGATAGCTGCGAGAGAGAAACAACTGAGGATCATTGTTGTGGGAGAGCAGGTTGGTGACTAGTACACCAATAGGAGGGACAAAAATGTCCTGTACATTCTAGCAGGAGGAAATGAGTTATGGTTGGTCCATGTGGACTACTCTAGAGGCAGGAGTCCTTTGGCTGCTGCTAGGAGAGCAATGTCAACTCACAGTCCGTGGCGAGATCTGAGGAGCTGTTGTAATAGTTGTTTGAGTCTACTGTATCAATGAGGATTGTCGTTGGACTTGCTCCAGTGCAAGTATATCTTCATGAAGCCATCTTGCCCATTGTATAGTTATTGATGTGATCTACTGGTTAATTAGAAATATGTCTGTAAAAAATTTGTTGTTGGTTCCTATTTTTTGTCATATTTCCCAACATCAAACATACTCAAATGAATCCATGCTTGGGAGAGGAGTCTAAAATATACTTAATGAGGGTAATATATTCCATGTATTTCTAGGGAAGCTACATGTATGGCCACCTATGCTTCTATTTCTATGTTAGATAGATAGGACTAGTAGGATAAGGGAGAGTTGTAAATTACTTACCTAATTTCTAGGTAAACTAACTAATTAACCCTAATTTCCGTGAGACATGCATGCGTGTCCACTTTTTTAGCTCTAAATACCATGTTGTAAAAACTTGATATTTTGGAATAATTTTTTATCCAACATGATTTAAGTCATATACATATAAATGAGTTTGGAGGCATTCATGCTTTACATTTAGAGTCATGGAATCCTATACATATTGAATAAAATTAAAAACATACATGGTTCCTATCTACTCTTCAACAAAGGACTACCCATGCACATATCTTTAAGATCTTCAACCAATATATTATGGGACCAATAATCCATTACAACCTACGCGAAGGGGGGGGGGGACTTGCCCAACCTCTAGGAGCCAAAGCCCAAAGGAACCAAAGTTTATGGAGTCAAAACTCCAATAGACCAATTCTAGTGCTAGCTTAATATTTAGCTGAATCCAACAATAAATGAATTAGGGATGGTGAACTTTAAAAAGAAAAGAATGGCTTATAAAGAGTTTAGGGTTCACCACCAAACAACATGCATGGAATTCAAGAGGGAAAAGAAATAACTCAACAAGTAAATTGACAATCTAGTACCTACAATTATCAAAACCTCCATCGATTGCTCAACCACAACCAAGATCTAAGGGGAAGGATCTACAAAGTACCATAATGGGATTATCACTTGTATTTGATTAAATTACTTGTTCTTCATTCTTCTCTACTTAGGTTTTCTTTGTTTCCCATCTAGGTTTATTACAATTTGTCAATCTTTATTAGGTTTATAGTTAAATTACATATATAATCAATTTCACTATTTCATCGACCTTATACTATAGACAACCACCACATTGTATTTCCAATTACTTCTATTCTCTCTAGGTTTGGCATGTTATTAAGGGATCACATGATCCTTAGCATGTTTATGTCCCTTCTTAAGGTAGGATCATGAATAGTCATCCATGATGATATATGCATCACAATTTAGTTAGGGATTATAAAATTTGGGATTAGATGCATATTTAATTCTCAAGGTTTCATTTCCATCACAAGGTATCTATTATATTACTTTTTAGGTGATTTCCATGTAAATACCTCCCTAGGGTTCCAAGAAGTTTATTAGTTTCTATGTATTTGTACATGATATTGTTCTCTATCTATCTTTAGGGTTTAGGTGTTCCAACATAGCTTAATATGGTCATGTTGAGCTATTTAGGTCATTGGGTTTTTTATGATGCAAAATTACCATTTTACCCTTCATATATACATGTCGTATCGTATGTCTATGGCAGTTATAAAATCTCATTAATATCCATTAGATTACTATTACAACACCAAAGTCATAAATATTCATATGACATGAATATTTATTCATTGTTTATGTACTTACTAAAGTTGTGTGGTCATATCTAATTTAATGAGTTGAGAGAGAACTTCCATAGATCAAATAGTCCCAATTATTTGTATGTTCATGAAGTATAGTATAATTCTATTTTCTATCTTTTTTCTACTCTCTGTTATTCAATACATGATTTAACCAATTATTGCATGAGGTCAAGATATATATATATATATATGTATATATATATGTATATATATGTATATGTATATATATGATATAATAAAGTAGGTCATGCCATATCAAACCAGTTAGATAATGATTCAAAATAATATTTACATCTATTCCTAGAATTATTTCTAATTTGTATTCTATCTATAATCAATTATTTTCATTTATTTCTAAATGCATCATCAATATGCATATTATCTACATATCATGTTAAATATGAAAAATAATATACCAAACTAAGTTAATTGTAAGTCGAGCTACTATTTTTGGGCAATTAATGTATTTTATGATTTTTATTTCATCTATATGCCTAGAGAGACAATCATACAATGATAACAATGAGGCATTAGATACTCGGTTTGATAATTATAAAGGAAATTTCATCTATCATGTTTGTCTCAATCATGATATGATAACATAGACATAGTATATGTCTAAAGAATGAAGTTACTTGATGACATACATATTCAGGTTGGGGACTAGAACAATAAGATAATATGTAAGATAAGAGTACATACATTTTTTCTATGTCCCTAGCCACATATTCCCGTGGAAGCTAAATAGACAACAATAATACATAAGACAAGAGTGTGTTTTGGTTGTGATGAAATCTCATCAGTCATGATATGTGATATCAAACCAAACACATTGGTACTTGTTAGATAATAGTGTATCAGATAGACCCATCTTGAGAGTGATAGATGGAGACCATGTAATGGTAGTCAGAAGCAGCTCTCATATTGATAGTGGTGATTGTGGTTCTTAGACCTAAAGTCACTACACTCATCACATGTCATTCAATGTATTTTGACATCATCCAACATGACCTTGTATAAAGGTTTCCATAAAGGTGATTCTTGGGTGAATTGTGACATATGGCGATTGAGTGTGAGTGATGTAGATGTCATTTGTCCCTCCTACATGAGATTGATACCTAGACCACTTGATAAGTGAGACTGAGAAATGTATGGCCATACTTGTGTGACTTAATATGTGGTATGTGAGATCACATGCATCTCATACATTCTTCTTTAGTTCAAGGAACTTGGATTGAATGTTGAAGATGATGATGATTCCATGGCTCAAGTTCAATCTAGATATCAGAGACTAAGGAACTATACAAACACAATAACAATGATCACAAATTCTAGGTTGAAGTTGATCTAGAACTTTCCAATTACTTGGGTAGTAATGATGTGTTTCTAGATATCACCCATTGCTTATGATGTCATAAATTGGTTATGGACATTCATTGTCAACATAACTTGGGACCTATAGGGTCACACACATAGGATGCACTTGGAATAGGAGTTTATTCATGAATGGTGTTTAACTTAACTAGTAATGTGTTTAGGTATTCAAATTAAAAAAAACTAAAAATTGACTAATAGGCATGTGAACTGACTGGTTCATAGTTTTGAACCAATCAATTCAAGTGTCACTTCAATTTGAACCAACATTAGAAACCATAACTCTAACATGATGGTTTTACATGTTAACTTACGGGTTCAAATTGTGAATTGACCATTTGGTGAATCAATATGATTGGATCAAGAATTTATGTTGATGTCATGTTTTGCACTAATCAAATATTAATTTGCAGTACAATTATGAATAGGAAACATTGTGAAATGATCGTTTCAAGGGTTGAACCTATAATGAACCAAAACTTAGAATCTTACCCTATTCCATAACTAGAAAGTCTGTAAGATCGGTTTCCTAGATTTTACCAAACAAGGATAAAAATTGAACAACCTCACACATTTACATTATAACTTAAATATGTGCTAATATGTTACATGTATTTCCTTTGATAAATAATATTCACATAATGGCTAAATAAAAATGTATAATATGCTTTGGAGTAACAATTGGTAATTTTATGTCCATAAATATTACAAATGTTCTATTATTTAAATAAATGTGAAATTAATGGATTAAATATGTTAAATTTTTATTATACACATCATAATTTGACTACATGTCAAATTTACATCATTTAGTTAATGTTTGTTCCCTCAATAAAATATAAAACAAAAGATAAAAATACTATATATAAGGAAATATTGTTGCTTTAGTTGGGTTGTATTTTGCTAAATATTTCCTACCAGTACATTATATATCCACAAAACAAAATGAGTCTGACAACAACCTCTAACTCTCATTCTTAGTTCTAGGGCATCCCTCGCCTCCTTTTTTATATGTGACCCTAATAAGTCAGGTTCTATGCGAAAGGTTGGTCACGATTTCCTCTTCTCTTCTCCCTTCCCTATTCTTCCCCTGCACCATGACCACGGAGTAACATCCCCTACCATCACAATGCCCTCTTTCCCAAAGAAGCATGAAACATCATCAAAGCATCCTGTTTACAGTGCACAAATTATGCATTGCTAGTTCTAAAATATGTCCTTGGTTCTTTTCCTCGTGTAGATGGACTATTTAAACTACATGACAATACGTGGTGAATTGCACAAAAGACCTAAGAGTACCTACAACAAGCTACAACCACCAAACCATTGAACTAAAACTCAAAGAGAGTGGACATTGTTGTAAAGAAGTGAAATAAATCCACCTCTCTACTAATAACAATGGTAAACAAAACACATTTTGGATAGCAACGGAAGATAAATTTTTCTGACTATATTCAATTTCAATAAAGTGTACATAAAGATTCTCCCAATATGGATGTACATGCTTTATAAAAAAAGAGGATCTAAGTAGAGGGAAGTCTAGACTACTCCATTTTTGTCTCCGAGCAACATATCCATCAGCTAAGTCCATGCCCAAGCTAGGATCTTCATGCCTTAGCCATCACCTTGCTCTACATCTGGGTGGTTGGGAAAGCACCCAACAAGAGGGAAGGAAAAATAAAAGTATGTGTTATAAAAACTGTTCTAAGATGGCAAGATAAGAAAAACATGTAAAAGTAGGCTAGGGTTCATCATAAGATGAAGATACAAGAGAATGAGGCCTTATATATAAAAGAATATTTCAATAGGTGCTTGCCATAAGCAATATATAACCAAGGATTGCATGTATGATTCATATTGACTATCTTAACTATGTAGGGTTGAGGCACCTACCGGACCTTCAACCAAAAGGGTGAGGGGAGAGTATCACATTCCCAGTCACCTGCACATATTTCATGTGTGGGGGAGAATAACACGTTCCCCAGGGGAGAAATAACACATTCCCCAACTATGGGTGGTTGTACATACAAGTACCACTACACTAGTTAATTAGTCTAATAAAATCAACATGCTAGAATAGATGGAAAGTAACAACAATATCAAATAGAACAAAGCAGTGGGGTACCAAGACCCAAGAATAATATTCCAAACTGATCATGAGGCAAGTATAGCGAGAGAATCATGAAGATAGGATATAAGGTGCAAATAAGCCTCATTATGGAAAGTATAGGTTAAGGAACAAATAATTTCCAACTGAAGTGTATTAAGAACATACATAGCACATACCTTATCATTAGAGCCATAAACCACCTTTTACAACTTTTATACGAGATCAGATCCACTTGCCCTAATTTCATCATTATACCCATGTATTAGATATATGTATATTCATTAAAGACTTAAAACCTCAAAACTATCAACTTTTTTCACAAAAAATCGAATTAGACTCTAAAAACCTCACTAATGTCTTATTTATGTTCTTTTGATCAAAATAACATATAGGTTTGTATATTTTCGAGATATTGACTTTTTAGGCTATTTTCCATATTTATTAGTTAATTAAATCAACTCGAAAGATACATATTCTAAAACCTAAAAAAGAACCACAAAAATATTTTTTTAGATAGATTACGTTCTCTCGATTCCAAAACATATTTTAGTTTTAAATTTGGATAATCGAGTAAAAAGATATGATTTTTCAAAAATCAACCAACCATAGCTTGCCACGTAGGCATGCATACTCACAGAGAATAAGCAGATGGGCGAGGAAGCAAAAAGACTATGCTGCCCTGCATGTGGGCTAGAGAGGAAAGAAGGGAAATATCAGGGGTAGAAGCATAAATCGAATGGGGATCATCCCTTTCCTCAGCCCCGCGCCATTGCTGCTCGAAGCAGCAGGCTGCGGCCGACCAAGATTGGGGAAAAAGCCAATTCTCGACCAATTTCGATGCACAAGTATGCAAAAGAAAGATGAGAATGAGACAAATCCATTGGTACCATTAATTTGAATGAAGACACAAAGATGAGAGAGAGTGAAGCGTCGCAAGGCCAGAGACTTCGGCGGCTAGACAACGGTCGAAACGTCCACCAAACGTGAAATCAAGGGCACGGGTGAGTTGCTAAGGGGATGGCGGTATTAGGGATATATATTTATATATATAGATAAGGGAGCCCATGCTAGGGTTTAGCTAGGTGTAGGTAGAGGGAGGCGGCGCAAGCATTGGGCGTTTCCCAAATATTCGACCAAACGTAAAAATTTTACAATATATCTGTGCGGAATTTCACGAGGAACTCATAGAACCAAATATTATCAAAATCCATCGAGTATATCTCCAGATATTTGGATTTGAAAACTTAGCAGTCAAGCAACCTGTTTCCAAATCAGGCCAACAAAGAAGACAATCCACATACCCTCCGATCGAGATTCAACGGTCAAAGATCATCGTGATATTCCTATTCAAAATCGACTAAAAAGGCTTATTCATTTAAATGTTTTTCTCTCTCTTCGTTTGGAGGATCAAACATTATCCAAAAATTACCAAATTTTATATTCTGACTGATTTTGATGTGTAGAATCCAAATATGAAATTAGTTTTGCATTTTGAGAATGTTTAATTGGTTAAATAATTATAAACTTATTTTCTCTTTCCTCATGCATTAAGGGCTCTAGGATTATCCAAAAATTATAAAACTTCACCCACAAGTCATATTAAGTATAGTGGATACGAATTTGATATTATTTCTATTTGTTGAAATTGTTTATTATTTTAAATAATGAGTTGAAAGTTTTGCACACTTTCTCTCTCTTGAATTTATCTTCTTATCAAATATTTTCCAAATTGATTCAAAATTCATTCAAAGGACTATTTTAACATGTAGAACACGAATTTTACATTAATATATTTTTAAAGAATTATATTATTTTATTTAATTTATTTACATTTTACAACTTATTTATCCTTTTAATTTATTAGAGGAATCTAAAAACTTTATAAAAATGTAAAATTTTGGCTACAAGCAATAATAAATGTCTGGAACAGGATTTTTTTATTAATTATTTTTTTAACATATATTTAATATTTTTGGTCTTTAAGTCATTTTCTCTCTCCTGAATAAAATAAAACATTAAACATTGACCAAATTAAATGCAAATTTGTCCAAAGGCTGATTTTTATGTTTAGATTACGAATCTAGAGTTAGTTTTCTAATTTGAGAGAATTAAATATTTTATCTCTCTTTCTTGGCTTATTTCCTATTATCTTGTATTAAAGGCATTATATATTTATTTATTATTCAAAATAGATGATACGTGGCCATTAAGCAACTTTTAAGTCAAGAAAACGAAATTAATATATTTATTATCCAAACTATCTTCTTGGGTTTCTATTTAGGATTTTTGGAACAATATATTCCTCATTATCTTCTTTTATCCAATATATTCCATATTATCTCCAATTCTTACATTTATCATCTCCTTTATATATATTTTGGGATTTATTTACTTTTTCATATTATAAAAAGTAATAGAAAGTTCTATGATGAATTTATTTATTCTTTTTATCACTTGAGTGGACATTTTTCATATTAAAACCATTACTAAGCTTTCATTGAGGTATTTGTGCATAAAACCCAAATATTGGAATAAAAGGTGAACAAATATTCATTAGACCATTATATTCTCCACAAATTAATAGGAAGGCCAAGGAGGATATAAATGAAAGAAAAAGATGGAAAAGAGGACCAAAAGCCAAAATGCCCAGATTTCAGTATGTTATAGTACTCCACCCCTTAAAGAGGATTTTGTCCCCAAAATCACTAGCAATTAGGGAAGGGTGAGTGTGCAACCTCACATCACCAAAACTTCAGGTTGTTCCTCCAACCATAACATCCACCAAAACTTATACTTCAACTACACCTAAGGGTTCAGAAACTTCACATACAACTCATCGTAGGTTGGGTTCTCAAGGATCACCTAGGGTTCCATTATTAAGATATTCCTTTTTAGGAGATTTAACATTATTTACATTTTTGGCTCATTAACATTATATTCATTATGATATCATACTATCAACATTATATTAATCATATCATGTTATATTCACTTTATTATCAAAAGGGTTATATTTCATTATCATCCATGAAACATTATATATGTATTTCATTTTTCTTACTATGAATTTTAGTACAATTAGGGGTTACTCAATTATCTCAACATTCATTTTATATTTGATCATTATCCTTAATAATTCGGATTTATACTTCCTTATCCTCATATCATCACTTTATTAATTATAAATAATTATTTTACATGAATATAAGACATTCTATCCAATTTGTCGTTAATCATACAATTATTTCAATTAATGTCACATTAGTTACTTATATTGATATTAGCGTTGTTACAATGTCACATTATCTTTATTGCTCACATTAATGTCATCATTAATCATTATTCATATTTATTCATTTATATTATTGATTTTGCACATTTATGTGAATTCCAATCATCTCATATTCATATTGAATCCATTATATGTATTTTAATGATCAAGGTGGAACATATGTCATATTAATGATTTGATTCACATTACGTGACTAATAACATGTATATTAGTTAACAAGGTAACATGCATTCATATTGATGAATTAATTAATATGTGATTAGATGATCATATATATCATTTATGTGTATCAAAGTATGTTAACTGATTATGGAACTTAACATCACCAATGTATCATGAAAGGCATTAAAGATGTATAGATTAGGGTTAGATATTACAACTTAGGGTTTAGGTCAACATGACCATTATATTGCACTTATTCATTTCTTGGCATGCATTAAGTTATGAATTATAACTTTACTCATCACATCATTAGGGTTTATTGGTTCATGACATTATTAACATCTTACTTATTAACAATTAGCATTGATATTCATATTATGTGCATTGGATATTCATTCGGATTATGTGTTCATTCATATATAAACAAGCACGTTAGGGTTACAACTATTAACTTTTTTGGTCAGAACTAAGGATCCGAGCATACTAACATCCTATCTATGGAGTTAGGGTTTCTAAAGATAGATCAAGATGTTATAGGGTTCCATGCCCCTAAATAGGATTTCGTCCACAAAATCTAACCACTCAAACATCATCAATTAACATACTCATGATCCATAATGCTTCCATTGCGCACTCTGATATCTTTCCAAACATCCAAACTCTAAGGTCTAGGTTCTAGGGACATAAGGAAACTATCTTGGTATCCATCCTCAAACAAATCAAATTAGGGTTCCCAAAGATATACAACATAGAAGTCTAAGGTTACTATTGCCTAAAAGCAAACTATTTTGGACAATTCGTATTAGCTTAGGCTAGGCCGGTATCATATAGGCACGGGAGTCCTCATAAACCAAGGGCACAGCCCCCGAAACCCTGATCCTTTCTAGACACCTTCTCTTCAACTTCATGCCCTAATAGTTGCATAAAGGCAACCCTAAACAACATCAAGTTATGCATGTTTTAGTTATAAGTATTTTAGGGTTTTATTCATCATGATTCTAATGTGGAACTATTGAGTTCTGAATCAACCTTTCATCAAGGTAGATCAAATCTAGGGCAAGCATGTCACTTAAAGGAAACTATGTAAGTCTAGGATTCTAATTAGGGAGACAACTGAAATAGCCAGATTCCGACTACCATGGGCTCTGATAGCATGTTGTAAGGAGTGTGAGAAATCCACCTCTCTACTAATAACAATGGTAAACAAAACACATTTTGGATAGCAACGGAAGATAAATTTTTCTGACTATATTCAATTTCAATAAAGTGTACATAAAGATTCTCCCAATATGGGTGTACATGCTTTATACAAAGAGAGGATCTAATTAGAGGGAAGTATAGACTACTCCATTTTTGTCTCCGAGCAACATATCCATCAACTAAGTCCATGCCCAAGCTAGGATCTTCATGCCTTAGCCATCACCTTGCTCCACATCTGGGTGGTTGGGAAAGCACCCAACAAGAGGGAAGGAAAAATAAAAGTATGTGTTCCAAAAACTATTCTAAGATGGAAAGATAAGAAAAGCATGTAAAAGTAGGCTAGGGTTCATCATAAAATGAAGATACAAGAGAATGAGGCCATATATATAAAAGAATATTTCAATATGTGTTTTCCATAAGCAATATATAACCAAGGATTGCATGTATGATTAATATTGACTATCTTAACTATGTAGGGTTGAGGCACCTACCAGACCTTCAACCAAAAGGGTGAGGGGAGAGTAACACATTCCCAGTCACCTGCACATATTTCATGTGTGACGGAGAATAACACGTTCCCCAGGGGAGAAATAACACATTCTCCAACTATGGGTGGTTGTACATACAAGTACCACTACACTAGTTAATTAGTCTAATAAAATCAACATGCTAGAATAGATGGCAAGTAATAGCAATATCAAATAGAACAAAGCAGTGGGGTACCAAGACCCAAGAATAATATTCCAAACTGATCATGAGGCAAGTATAGCAAGAGAATCATGAAGATATGATATAAGGTGCAAATAAGCCTCATTATGGAAAGCATAGGTTAAGAAATAAATAATTCCCAACTGAAGTGTATTAAGAACATACATAGCACATACCTTATCATTAGAGCCATAAAAAACCTTTCACAACTTTTATACGAGATCAGATCCACTTGCCCTAATTTCATCATTATACCCATGTATTAAATCTATGTATATTCATTAAAGACTTAAAACCTCAAAACCATCAAATTTTTCCACAAACGATGGAATTAGACTCTAAAAACATCGCTAATGTCTTATTTACATTCTTCTAATAAAAATAACATATAAGTTTGTATATTTTCAAGATATTGACTTTTTTGGCTATTTTCCATATTTATTAGTTAATTAAATCAACTCAAAAAATACATATTCGAAAACCTCATAAAAAAACCACAAAAATATTTTTGTTAGATAGATTACATTCTTCTAATTCTAAAACTTATTTTATTTTTAAATTTGGATAACAGAGTAAAAAGATAAGATTTTTCAAAAATCAACCAACCATAGCTTGCCACGTAGGCATGCACACTCACGGAGAGTAAGCAGATGGGCAAGGAAGCAAAAAGACTATGCTGCCCTGTGTGCGGGCTAGAGAGTAAAGAAGGGAAAGATCAGGGGTAGAAGCGTAAATCGAATGGGGATCATCCCTTTCCTCAGCCCCGCGCCATTGCTGCTCGAAGCAGCACGCTGCGGCCAGCCAAGATTAGGGAAAAAGCCAATTCTCGACCAATTTCGACACACATGTATGCAAAAGAAAGATGAGAACGAGACGAATCCATTGGTACCTTTAATTTGAATGAAGACGCAGAGATGAGAGAGAGGGAAGCACCGCAAGGCCAGGGACTTCGGCGGCTAGACAATGGTCGAAACGTCCACCAAATGTGAAAGCAAGGGCACATGTGAGTTGCTAAGGGGATGGCAGTACTAGGGACATATATATATATATATATATATATATATATATATATATATATATATATATAAACAAGGGAGCCCATGCTAGGATTTATCTAGGCGTAGGTAGAGGGAGGCGCCGCAAGCATTGGGCGTTTCCCAAATATTCGACCACACGTAAAAATTTTAGAATATTTCTTTGCGGAATTTCACGAGGAACTCATAGAACCAAATATTATCAAAATCCATCGAGTATATTTCCGGATATTTGGATTTGAAAACTTGGCATTCAAGCAACCTGTTGCCAAATCGGGCCAACGAAGAAGGCAATCCACAGACCCTCCGATCGAGATCCAACAGTCAAAGATCATCGCCATATTCCTATTCAAAATCGACTAAAAAGTCTTATTCATTTAAATGTTTTTCTCTCTCTTCGTTTGGAGGATCAACCGTTATCCAAAAATTACCAAATTTTTATTCCGACTGATTTTGATGCGTAGACTCCAAATATGGAATTATTTTTGCATTTTGGGAATGTTTAATTGGTTAAATAGTTATAAAATTATTATCTCTTTCCTCATGCATTAAGGACTCTAGGATTATCCAAAAATTATAAAACTTCACCCGCAAGTCATATTAAGTATAGTGGATACGAATTTGATATGATTTCCATTTGTTGAAATTGTTTATTATTTTAAATAATGAGTTGAAAGTTTTGCACACTTTCTCTCTCTTGAATTTATCTTCTTATCAAATATTTTCCAAATCGATTCAAAATTCATCCAAAGGACTATTTTAACATGTAGAACACTAACTTTACATTATTATATTTTTTAAAGACCTTTATTATTTTATTTAATTCATTTACATTTTACCACTAATTTATCCTTTTAATTTATTAGAGGCATCTAGAAACTTTCTAAAAATGTAAATTTGGCCTATAAGCAATAATAAAAGTGCGGAACACTATTTTGGTATTAATTATTTTTTTTCAATATATATTTAATATTTTTGGTCTTTAAGTCATTTTCTCTCTCTTGAATAAAATAAAATATTAAACATTGACCAAATTAAATGCAAATTTTCCCAAAGGCTTATTTTTATGTTTAGATTACAAATCTGGAATTAGTTTTCTAATTGGAGGGCACTAAATATTTTATCTCTCTTTCTTGGCTTATTTCCCATTATCTTGTATTTAAGGCATTATATTTTTATTTATTATCCAAAATAGATGATACTTGGCCATTAAGCAACTTTTAGGTCAAGAAAGCGAAATTAATATATTTATTATCCAAACTATCTTCTTGCATTTCTATTTAGGATTTTTGGAACAATATATTCCTCATTATCTTCTTTTATCCAATATATTCCATATTATCTCCAATTATTACATTTATCATCTCCTTTATATATATTTTAGGATTTATTTACTCTTTCATATTCTAAAAAGTAATAGAAAGTTCTAGGACGAATTTATTTATTATTTTTATCACTTGAGTGGACATTTTTCATATTAAAACCATTACTAAGCTTTCATTGAGGTATTTGTGCATAAAACCCAAATATTGGAATAAAAGGTGAACAAATGTTCATTAGAGTATTATATTCTCCAAAAATTAAATAGGAAGGCCAAAGAGGATATAAATGAAAGAAAAAGATGGAAAAGAGGACCAAAAGGAAAAATGCCCAGATTTCGGTATTTTACAATTGTACACCACTCAGATTCATGGACATTGCAAACTTGAACCAATACCTCGATCTTCCTTGATCCCTTTGGCATTCCATAAATGTTTTGAAGACAAATACTGATCTAAAGTCATGTCTTCTTCTTCAACAACGATCAAGAATCTGAAGATCTCAGTCAATGTGACTAGTCAATGGTTAACCTTGTTTGTCAACTAGGAAGATCACAAGTGTATTTGGATAAGGCTAGTTTCAACCCATCTTGTTAAAGATCAGATGCTTCATCTTAAAGGAAGTAGGTCAATGTTCCCTTGCCATATTTTTAATTCACTAAGAGTTTCCTTAAGTAGATAAATAAATAGAAGAATGATATATTGAGAGCCTACTTCAAATAATATATAATGAATATAGGTCAGTGTGACCCTTACCATGATCTTGTGGTGTGTTGGGTATTTAGGCTTTCAACTAAGGTATGTGCATCTTTCCCGATTATCTAGGCAATACTATGATTATTAATAAATTTCCCATATGAGGCTTTACTTGGCCAAATCTTGATTATCCTTGATTATATTTTCAAGTTCCATGTTTCATCTTCAATTATTGCTGGTGTTATCACTTATGGTCATTTGGACTATTATATGACTTGGATGATCTCATCCTAATCTATTTCATACTTCCTATGTCCAAACTTGAATCTTTCCTTTACATTATCATGCGTATCCAAGGAGACTAGGTTTTTTTTATTGCATTAGTACATATGTACTTTCATATTATATTGGACGTGTGTATTCCATCATGAGCGTGCATTTTCTACTCATATTGTTATGACCCACTCTGTGATTAATCAGTAAGCATCTTGATTAGTGCTAAGCACCCTGCTAAACAACATGGTTAATCAAGATAAGCTACGTCGTGAATTAATAGTTGAGATTGAATCATCTCAGGTAATTGATGATAATGGCAATGATGATCGTTAGGTTAATTAAGTCGAGTTGAGTACTCACTGTTGCAATTAGTGATTTGACTAGTTGTGACATATTAATTTGCATATTTTCTTGCCCTAAGGTTGTAGAGAATCTCGTGCTTGAAATGTTGCAAGAAGAATCACTTCAAACGGACCTCCGAGTCAATAGTTATAGCATTTTCAATTTCTGGGGTTGAATTAGCAATTTTTCCAATTATTTTGCTTTATAATCATTTTCCTTTTTCTTTTCCCTTATCTCTTTTCTTCCCCAACCGACCGATGCCCAGAAAACGCAGAGCGGCGCCCAACCTAGCGCCAAGCTACTCGATCGTCGCAGTAGGGGGGGGGAGTTCGTGAGGGTGATTTCTTGTCTCCCTTACCTCCGACTAGAGGCGCCCTACCTCCTTTTCTCCTTCCTCCCTTTCCCCTTGCCCTTCCGCGGCCTGATCCAGTGGTAGCGCCGGCTAACAGCAGTGGCCGACCAAGCAGCCGCAGCAGTGGTCAAGTGCCTGATTGAGCAAGAAAGCAGCTTCGTCCAACGTTGCAGTGAAAAACGACTATCGTCCGGGTCGCGGTTCCGATGGCGAGTGCTACCTTCGCTTGTTTCTTCTCGCCAGAGTCCCTCTTGGCCTCTGGTAGGGATGCGGCGAAATTGAGTTTACCGGACCTGCAGTCCAAGATGAAGTGTGATCCGAAGGGGTATCTCTCGGAGCTGTTTCTTCCCTACCGTCACTTCGAATCCTTGGTCCTGCTCTTTCAGGAACAGTCCGGGTTCAACCCTTCTCCTGATTCCGTTGTCACCAAGGAGCTTGCGGACTTAGCTATTTTCTCGCCGAGTTTCCCAATAAAGTTGCGGAATTGCTCAGTAAGAGCGGGAGCATGCTTTCGGCTAATCTACGCCTTCATCTGACGCATGCTCTGATTCTTCTTGTGAATAGAAAGGTGGTTGGTGTCGAAGAAACTTTGGACCTATATATGGGACTCCAGATCCTTGGTGACAAAGATGTGCGGGAACTAGCATTCCACCATATAGTCCAATGCATTCGCAGAATGAACCAGAAGCACAAAGATGAAGCAAAGAACAGGAAGCTTCAGAATATCCTGTTTGTGATATTACAGGAAGAAGACGAAGCAAGAGCCAAACAGGTGCTTAATGTACTATGTGAACTTCATCAGAGGAAGGTATGGTTCCATGAGAGGACTCAAAAATCCACCCGTAAATAGGCCCTAGACGCAATTCCGGACGAACCCGAACAGTTCGAAATGCGGTGAGTAGGATTTCATTTATTTATCATTAATAAACTCAGGCGTCTGAATATTTTCTGTTTTGTTCGCGGATTACGCTGTTAACAGGCGTTATCAGGCGTTGGGCAGCGTTTGGCGTCGCCCGACTTTTTATTTCATAAACTGCTTCTAGACGCTATTATATGATTAAATTTAGCATTTGATCAGTGTGGATTGAATCGGTTGATTTATATGGTTCATTGGAACCTAAATTGCTTATTTGAATGTTGAAATTAGAAATTCATATCTGAAAATGGTATGGTTTGGGTATGAACCCAGACAATAGGGATTTCTGATAAATTATCAGATGTACAATTTCAAAGTTGATATGAATAAATAAAAATATGCAATAAAACCCAAATTGCATATATCTTTTGACGTTAATATTTGTAAATTGATATTTACATGAAATGGCACATTTCTCTGAATTATTACCAGAAATTCTCAAGTATTGTTATTAAATTGTGTTGTGATAGGTAATTAACTTTTAATTGAGTTAAGTGATGCACAAACCAAGATTAGGGTTAATGTGCACGTTTTTCGAGAATTTTAGAGAATTGACAAATGTTGAGTATGATTCTCGTATGTGAAGTAAATTTATTTAATTTGTGCAATAAGATGTTCAATTGCTTAAATTCGCTATGTATGTGCCAGATTGAAATAAGTTGGGTTATTTATGCATTTCTAATTTGTCTGAATGCATGGTATGAGAATTTCTCAGAAATTACAATGATTTAAAAATATATTGCTCTGTCAGTTTAGAATGACAGTGTATTGTGATCTGATATGAAATCAGTAAATGTGATTTTCCTGTTTAAATGTTTATATGTTAACAAGTTAATAGACTTAGGTGCCCTAACACTGTAGAACCCCTTTGACAGATCTGCTTCTTAGGGGTGAAACTCGTGTTGCAACATTATCCGTGCGATGTCATGGAGACACGAGGATAGAGAGGCAGTGTCCAACAATAACGCGTGCGATGTCACGGTGGCACTGGAGAAAATTGGGGGTTATTGCAACAAGATCTGTGCGATGTCATGGAGGTAACCCCGTGAGACTCTCCGTTTGTGTACTCAGGTTAGAGGAGGAGTCTAGAGCACTCGATGTAGTGCAGTGAGGCCGATGAGCCTGGGGTCCTGTGGCAGAGCAGGGCTGGCGTCAGACTTAGCATTTCCCGGGTGTGTCGCTAAGTCTTGTACGGTGGGATCGTAGTTCGCTACGGATCTTTATATGCAGGGTACACTGCATATGATTAGAGCATAATAATTATATAAATTGGTACTCATATAGGATCAAAGTAAATTAAAGTATTCGAACTTTTGTGCTATTTCTTTATATCTGTTTATCTGTTCAAATTATCTGTTATTGCATGGAAATGTGATTATATTCTGCAAATCTGTTATGTTATTAGAACTGCCCTGCTTAGTACTGTACTTATGTTTTATTTCAATTTATAAACCTGATGAGTTGTTTAGTGATAGCTAAGTGAAATGCTATTCACTGAGCGAGTAGGCTCATACCTCTACTCAAAACATTTTCAGGTCATCAACATCACAGGAATCTGGAGGATCCCTTCATCTTAACGCTCGGTCTGTAGAAGGTTTATGTAGTTAGTAGTTAGAGGTCTCTTAGTCATTTCCCCTCGATCTTGGGACATGGAGTGGGTGAGAGAGAGTATGTATGGCGAATGTGTATAAAGATGTAAATTAAATGTTATGTTTACTTTCTGTTAAACAATGTTACATGTTGTAAACTCTGTTTATGTTCTCTAGCCAGTTTAAGTGAAATGCTTCCGCAATTGTTATTTATGTTTTAGTTTACAACAATAATCCGGATATTATTACGAGGTTTTAAAAAGAAAAAGTTCTCAGTGATTTGTTTATGTGATAATCCCTCCGTCGCACCCTAATCTCGTGATTAGTGGTTAGTGTGAGATCGGGGTGTGACATATATTTATAGGGGTATGTTTTTTCTACCCAGGGTGTGTTCCTTTCACCCAAAATATTTTTAGGCTTGAGATTTATGTGTCTTGACCCTATATAACTAAAAGTGATCTATTTGTTACAAGCATTGTTTAAAATTTAATATTGTTGTTATATGTCAGGATTATCTTTCTATTGATCATTGTCTTTATAAATATAACATGCCTCATATCTTTCCGTGGTATGTCTCTTGAAGCTTATTCTCTTGAACATCCCTCCTTTTGAAGTATTCACTATATCTTTTTCTATTGCATTAAGTATTGCCTAGTTGTTATTTACTCACATACTCAGTTTTTACTTACGTATTTTCCTTTTGTTTTCCTCATCCTGGGTGTTGTTTTTCAACACACCTAGAGGTAGAACAAACCCAAGTGTAGGACATGTAGGACATGACATGCAGATGTACATTTGGCTCAAGGAGTTGATTCTTGGGAGACAGACTTGAGGTAGTTTAGATATCCATGTACTTAAATCATTATGTTGTAAACTTCAATGTAAACCCTATATGGGATATCATGATGTACTTTAATAAATTGAATATAGTCATGATTTATTCAGATGCTACACTTTGGTCTTTTTGAATACCATTGTTTGAGAAATAAAAAAATGAACACTTATTCCAACATGCTTGTTAGTATGTTTGGAATAGAGTTGATTTATTCCTCAAATTTAAGTAAAGAATGGATCGCATTTCAGGCCCAACTCCTTACAGAATCGATACGATCACATGTTAACCGACTAGTTTAGTAGTGAATCGACTGGTCCAACGTTTACAGGTTCTGAAAAATTCAAACTGACTGATTCAGCAGTGACCAACTGGTCTGACATTTGTAGGTTCTAAAAAATTTATAAAATTATGTCTCTTCGACTCCAACTCAGGCTAGAACTCCTACCCTCCTAAAAATAGAGGGGTAGTTAAGGCTTTCTAGAGATAGAACATTTCTCTTTGACAAGTTGTTGTCCTCTATAGTTGTGGTAACTAGAGAGCCCAAGCAAGTCCTACCCATAAAAGGGAGAGATAATATGGGAGAGTGAATCAGCCCTAGCAAGTTGACACTTGAAAGGACAACTCCTTCCTAGTAGTTCTGGTAGCGTGACGTGGAGTTCCTGGTGGTCTGTGTGGACTACTATAGAGGTGAGGAAGTCATTGTCACCCACTAGGAGGATGCAGTTAACCATCATCTATGGTGATCAACTACGAGGTCGCTGCTGACACTATCTAGGTGCAACATGAAGAAAGAAGCACACTGCAACAAGATATAGTCACTAGACTTGCTCTAGGACCATGTATAAACCTTCCTTCCCATTACATAGTTGTTGACACAATCTGCTGTATAAAGGGAACATGGCAGTAAAAGTTTTGTTTCCTCTTCCATACATGATGTCATATTTCCCAACAGTGGCATCATAGCCATGCCAATGAATTATATTTTGATATTTAATTGATATGATCAAATTATTTGTTTAATAATTTATTTTATTGCATATGATGTGAATATTTAAAATGATTAATGTTCATTTCTGATTTTATACCACATATGATTCCAACTTATATATATATATATATATATATATATGTATATATATGTATATATATAAGCAATTTGTACGCATCACCTTAAAATTGATGTTGATGGTGGATGTTAGCATGGTTATGGCCAATAACCCTATATCTTAGAGCTTGGTTGGATGGTTATTCATTCCTATTTTATCTCTGTTTGCATACCTAGCCTCCATCTTCTATTCCATAAGTATAAGTATTAATTCTATCCTTCCTATGCTCCCCACAAATGTAACTCGATGTTTCACTATTACCATGCAAAATGTTAAATAGGTTTATGATAGTCTTAATTCTTATTACAATGAAGAAGACGTTCTGGTCCAAACCAATGGACCATTTCAGAAGACGAACCAATTGATTGGAGGACCGAAGAGGCCTAACGACAGGAGGAGTTAACTGATCGGTTGGCGGACCAACCGATCAGCAGACCAACTGATTGGCAAGAGGTGTCCACATGTCTCTTAGATAAGAAATAAGACGATCGATCCAAGAGACCAACTAACTGACAAGCAGGCCAACGGATCGGTTCAAGAGTTGAACTGATTGACCTGAATTAGATCTAGTACAAATCATCATCAATAACTGGTTGCTACATATGATGTAGACCTTAGGTGGTAGTATTTCCTTGTGGCTCCAAGGAATTACAATAGTATGGCCATAATCATCGCTCGTGTTTTATAATTGCATGTTTTTGTTTATGAATGTAGCATGTATATGATATGTACAACAAGTATGTGGTGATTAGATATGTATATGTATTTATATAAATATAAAATTTCTCAATCAAATGTAAAGTTTAAGTGTTTTCCATAAGAAACACACAAGAAAAGCTTGATCCACTAAGTGTGGGCACATCGAGCGTGGTGTCTTGTCCATCTCATGGAAGTGTGATGGTAGTTATGTGGGCCTGTCATTTTTAGAGTGCATCACTATTGTGTTGGCCTTTGGGTCAGACATAACTAGGTGATCTTATTAAGATTAAGTACCTAGAAGCATGTCGATTACTATGACAAAGAGTTGAGCTTACCATCTATCTAAGAATTGCATGAGATGTAATTTGCTAAAGTTGCCTACCTTAATAATTGGTTATGGATGTTGGCGTTAGTTGGGTAATAATTCAATTGTTTTATGTCTTGCCTCAGTAGAAGGTTGTATGATACAATCTTCTGAATTGATATGTGAGGGCTAACAATTTGAACAAAATAGTACGGGTGATAATTAATTAAAAGACTTATTAATATCATCAAACTTATCAAATAAAATCAAATCAAAAGGGTTTAAAAAAATGCATATTTCTTTTGTAGAAACTAATGGAAAACATAAATATCTTTTCTTTATGATTGGTCTTTGTGAAGGACAAGCTAAACGGGAACAATTTCCATGACTAGTTCAGGATGTTGAGAAACATTCTCACTTAAGAGCGCAAACTCTATGTCCTGGAGACACCAGAGCCAGGCGAACCCACTTCGAATGTGGCAAAGGATGACATGGATGCTTTCTATAAGCAATTTGAAGATGTCGTGGATGTCAAGTTTCGAATGTTGTGCTCAATGAACTATGAGTTGCAGAGACAGTATGAGAACATGGATGTTACTGAGATGGTTACACATCTTAAGAACACATACCAATACCAGGAAAGACGAGAGATATGATGTCTCTAAGGCATTGTTCAAGTTCAATATGGTTGAAGGAGATCCAGTAGGTCCACATATACTCAAGTTGATTTGGTATGTGAAGAACCTTGCAAGACTGGGATTTCCCTAGGGTCAATAGTTCGCCACAAATGTGATTCTACAGTCACTTCTAGAGTCATACATCCAGTTTGTCATGAACTACAACATGAATGATTTTGACAACCAATTGTCAGAAATACTTGGTATGTTGAGGACAACTGATGTTATAATCTATTTTTTCCCATGTAATTATATAATGGAAATGCAAATACTTGAATAAATGGGACACTTTGACAATTTGTATTCTTTGCCTTAAAAGAACGAGTTTCCCTTGCAAAATTCCTTGTGCCATGAATTTCGTGGTTTCTTACTATTTTTATGGACCCAATAATGGATAAGGAAAAGAAGAAAATACAATATTAATAAAAAGGCAACAGATAAAGGATAATAAGAAATGTACTTAAGAGAATTGTGTGGAATTCTCTAGAAAGTGGTATGGATGACCACTAAAGGTTGGATTTTGGTTTAACATGGTTGCTAATGAGACAAATAATTGAAATAAAAATAAAAGAAAAGAAGGAAAGAGAGAAGATATATTTTAATGCTTGGAATATGCTTTATAAAGAAAATACTTGGATGTTAAGAAAAGCATATTTTCTTTTTGAGTTTTGGTCTCAAACCTTGCCAATGTTTTGATAAAATCATTAAGAACTTTCTTCGAAAAGTGGGATTAAATAGATAAAAGGAGAGATAGGGATATGTGTTATTAATCAAGAGTTTACATGTAGGATATTGTGAAACAAAATAGGAAGATGGGGTTCTCTTACCCATAATAAATATCTATTGTAATTTTAAATGTAAGACAATCCTATTAAAAGACTATGGGAGAAAAACTAGAACTATTCAAGAAGTGTTGTGATCTAGGAAATTAAATGTGTAATGATCTAAAATTTGCTAAAGAGACAAGTTTGGACTAATTAATATTTAGCTTGGATGCAATATTTTGGCAAGAAAAAGGTAAAGTCTTTTGGAAGGTTTTTTTTTAAGTTTTGAGAGTAAAGTGAGTTATGGAGAGGGAGCTATAAATATTTTCCACATCAAGACTTCATTTTAAAAAGAGGAAAAAAATTAGCATTTCCTTTTCCATCACCTATATCCCTAGCATGCTATTCATCTCTTTTCTATATCCCTCGCAACCCTAGAGGCTATATAAGAATGGGAAGTTGTCGAGTAGGAGAATAGAACTAGAAGGAACCCACCTGTGAGGTACTGAACCCAAGGTTAGTTGAAGAGCACCGGTGTGTCGCTTTGTCATCTTCACCATGAAGCAAGTGCGGGCATGCTCATGTTGATTTTTGGAGTATCGTCAGAAGGCAGAGGAACTCTGGGAGATCTGATGTAGTCAACTCGTCATTTTTGGGGACCAAGGTATGACCTGCGACTATCCTTCTTATACTCTAAGCCACCGCGAGACGTGACTATTAAGAACCTGATTCCCTATGCACCTGGTCATCTCCGGCTATGCAAGATGCCAACATGGGACTGGCGGGGATAGGTGAAAGCTTTCCTGACCCTCTTGGGATTCATGGCCTAGGATGTTGCAAGGACTAGCCGCAATATGCATGCATAGGGTTGGCACCTCACTTCTATCATGAGTTTAGGGGTAAAACAAAATGAAATGACCGATATAGCCTAGCATGCACAAGTGAGGTGCAAGGTCACGAGGGTCTTTTCCCCTTTAAAATCAAGTGAGTTGGCTAATAAAAAAATAAACTTTTTGCTGATGTGACAACACCTAATTTGCCAATATATGCTAATCTTGTAAAAATCATAAGTAATTGATGGTAACTCAGATCAAGACAAATTATATATGATAATTGATCAGGAGAATGCAAGGATTCTAATATGAATAGTTCCAAGGCCTATTAATGCTTATAATTATAAAACTATTTAAAGGTTGCTAACTTTAATGTATATGGACCCTAATCTCTATATTTTGATGATATTAATATGTTCAGTGGATCTTGTTAGTCGAAGATTGACCCTTTTCTTAAAGAGGATGATTTGGATCTAAATTGATACTAACAACCCACGAAATAATGAATTAGGGTTTCCTTGAGATCAAAAGTAAATGATAATAAATTAGGGTTTGTAAACCAACAGAACATGAAAAGTAGTAGCTAGGGTTTGGAAAGAAAAAAAACCCTAATGAAACCCTAAAGTTGACCTTAAACCCTATCTTGGAACCCAAGTTAGTTTTTAATGCAGAATTTTGGATAGAATAATGATACATGGGTGTTATGTGTTAACTTTGAGGTTAATTGCTTGGTTGCTTGTTTGGTTATTCCTGATTTCTCTTGCTTGGACTTCGAGTTACTTCTAAAACATGTATGTGGTTACACCTATGACTACCACTTTAGTTTCCCATTATTGTCTGAGGTTTTATTGGATTGCTTGAAATTAAATGCTTGGATGAGTTACAGTAAATACAGTTGAAAAATTATGAAGACAGTTATAAATTTTGATTATGTAACAATAATTGTAGTGGTTATGTAGTTGCAAATATATGTGAACATTTTGGTTCCCCCACATACCACTATAACTCATTATACTAAACATGCTTTTGCTTCACGTCATTTTAGGATAATCTGTTATTCTATAAATATGAATAAAATGGATATCTAGGAAAAGAAGGCACTTAAAGAAAAAGATAGTAATGTAATCTTTGGAGGATTTAGTTAGTTTTATTTTCATGTTGCAAACATAGAAAACCATATTAGGTAATTCCTTTGTAGAAAGTTAATCTTATACAAACACATTCCTATTTAGTGAAAATTTATTAATTATTTCTAGTTATTTGCTAAACCTTCAATCATGTAATAAAGGTAATGGCCATTTCCCTCTCGATCTGCCTAAATAGGGGATAATAGGGGGAGGTGGTCCTTACATTTGGTATCAGAGGTGGTTTACCATTTAATCTCTAATTATTATTAAAAAAATTGAAGTTTTGTAGAGCCCTAAGGGAATTATCAGAATGTTTTCTGAAGACAATGGTGTCTAGAAAGGACCACAATCTGGGGGCTAGAAATATTTTCCTCCACACCGCTAGTCATCTTATGAGGACTCTCATACACATGCATCCGGCCTGGCCAACATCTGATGACTTTAATCAAAATAACATACCTCTAGGATTTCTCATCTAATTTTGTCACTTCTCTGTGCCTTCACTCCCTAAACCCTAGGTACATGTATCTCCTATTTTTATCCCTTATGAGTACTAGGGTTATGGGTATTAGGGATTAAGGCATCCTCCGCCAAATAATAAAAATGGACATAATAATAAAAAGAAAATGTTTTATGGGTAAACACTAGATGGAACTAGGGCTGGTCCAAAAAACAACTTCAAATAGGTCAAGGAAATTGTAAGACCCTAAAGTACATGATGTAGTCCCTAACCTCAACCCTAAGCTTAATTCTGGGGTATGAGAAAAGTAGGAGAAAAATAATAACCCCACAATAATAAACCCTGAACATGTGGATAGAGAAAGGGAAAACTATAACGCCCTAACACATCACAAATTAGATCACTCAAAAACTAAAGAATGAAATTAGAACTAAACATGCAGATTACCAGAAAACACAGGAAGTTAAAATCAATTTGCAAAAGCACCATATGCCAAAAACTTATCACATGTAATTCTACAAGTCTATAGCATGTATTACATGTCACATAAATCATGGTGCTTACATCATGGTTCTCAAGCATTCCCATCATCAACTTGTTACAAGACATATCTATCTCACACATATGTACATGTACATATGCCATATCTATACATACATGTCTCACAAGCTAAAAATCTCATTTCTATAACATCTCTACAAAACACGTCGAAACACCCCATGGACTTGATTGTATAGGGATGACTCTAGGACTCTAACACCAAAAGACTAGCAACATATCCAACCTTATCAGCTACTGTTCTTGATGTTGCTATTCCTCAACTGCACGATCTCTACCTCTTCGTGCACCACAACCTAAAATATGTGGGAACCCATAGGGTGAGACCAAACGTACCAACAAGAGATATAACTCTCTACCAATGTCTATTAAAGCACATATACTAAGAAGGTAGATAAAGGAACATAGCAGGTTGAGCAGATTCAACTAAATGATATGTATTCAACAGATAAATAAGATTAAGTAGAATTAGGCAATCACCAATGAGCAGGAAAATAGTTAATATTCTAAGAAGGAATATAAAGAACATGTATAACAATTGACTTCTCTTACTACCTTATAATTCAAGAAATCAATAAAAGGGTAAGGCAAACAGATCAACCAATGTTATTCATATTTGATCCTAAGAAAGATACACTACACAATTGTGTTACATCTTTTATTATTGCCCTGAGGATTTGAGTCATACCACCCTAATCCAACCGACCATTGCTAAGTCGAAATCAAGGCCATACAAGGTCAATGGAAGAGCCAGAATCCATGACCTCCCCACACCTCTTGGTCAACACAAGAGAAAACACCGCAAAGACATATTGGTCAACTACATCAATGACATATAGTCAAGCTCAGGGATTGGCCCACACATGTCCATCCAAATATATAATCACACCTAGCCCACCTTGGTACAGGTACAATACTAGAAGAATAGTATCACACATGGACGTTCTAAAAAGAACGATTGGATCACTCATGGCCATCCATATCACAAGGAAAGCAACTCATGCATGGCTGTCTCACACCACCTATAATTGTGGACCCAAGGAGACACTCAAATTGCACCCCCACATATTCAAAAATATGCACTCCAAGTTATACTCATTTCACCAATCTAGAAATTTAAGCTGACACTAGAATGGATCTATGGAACATGGCACCTAATGGTTAGGGTCTCACTCGATTAATTAAGACAACTGGATCCCTTTTAGCACCAATCAAGTTACAATGTATAAATCCAAAACAAACTCTACAAGTATAACAAAAAGGTGCAACTCCAGAAGATATAAAATGTATAAGGTGTGAACTAGTCACATCATCACCACATGATACTTGTAACACTACCATTCACAAGGACATCACCAATGTCACATCACTCGAGGATATTACCTCATGAGTAGGCATTAAGCCATCACTAGGTCATAAGACCTAATCTCATAACCCTACATGTACATCACCATATTATGCCTCAACAGTGTGTGTAATCTCCACTCTATATGATATAGATTTCACCATAGCATAAATAAGCCATGGAATTTATTTCACCTACAAGTTAGGGGTTCTTAATAGGAGAGAGAAAACAACATAATATAATAACCACTTCAAGAGAGTAGCAACACATCACATGGCTTAACATTAGGGTTAGGGCTCCATACATGGATGATTAGGGTTTTATAACTACATACAACCACTCAACCCTAGGTACCCTGGCTCCCACTTTCGTGGAATATATTAGGGTCGTGGAACATGATTAGGGTTTATTAAACAACCACCCAAATAGTAGTACATATGATTCATTACTTTCTAACTCATTCACAAGTATTACTAAGTGTTCATGCATATGTCTCGACCATCCATCATACATGCGTCTCAACCACTTTCAACCAAGGTCTCTCAACCACAATAAAATCCAAAGCATTTTGACCGTTAGAAAATGAGGCATCTCTACCCAGTGTTATGACCAAGCATCACAACTAAAACCATCATGATATCTTGACCACAACAAAGCAATGTCATGACCATCACAATCAAGAGTAGGGCCACAACCATCACGATCAAGAGAAGCATTGCAACTGCTACCAGGGGCAATGTCATGACCATCACGATCAAGAGCAACACAATGACAACTACCAATGGCAACGTCACAGACACGACACTCATCGGGTCATAAGACCCAAGGCCATCAGGTAGCATGACTCGACCCACTCCAAAGGGGGGCATCATGAGTGGAACAGAAGGAGGAGTCACAACCAAAACAAGCAATGTATCGACCCCAACAAGTGAGGTGTCATGACCACCATCAAAACAACATTGTGACTGTGAAAAACCAAGCACAACATGGAGTCTTAACCAAAATATAAGACAGGGTCGTGACCAACCAAACTCAAACAAAGGTTGTCAACTGAAACAACCCATGTGTCTTGTCTAATAAGGTTGAGACACCAAAGCAACACTTATCTATCATCAACAGAGATGAACCACGGTCAAAATAGGAGATAAGAATGACCAAAATAGGAGATGATCATTCAAGAAAACCAACATTAACTAGGAGAAAACCCCCACATAAAATGGTTACCAAAAATCCTAAAACATAGATCATGAAACCACCATGAAAGGAATTTATGTAAGACAGATAAACCATGTCTAACACCTACCAAAACATAACTCAACTCCAATATTCATCAAGACACACGAGTATTTGCATGTAACCAAAAACAAGGTCAAAAGATAGAAAGGAGACCATCATCTCAAAAATGGGTACCAAAGATTAGGGTTTCAGACTCTAACTGACCAAGCATGGTAACCACTATCATTCAAGCATGAAAATATGTTATCAAATACTATCATATTAGAGAAACATTTTAGAGGGAAAAAAGACAACATGCATGTAAAGAAAAGTGCAATAATAGAGAGGGTAGATAGTTATATCACCCGCCTGATTTGAAGAGAATCAAGATCTAAAGCACAAGATCTAAGGAGAAGGAAAAAGATCCACCAAAAGCTCCACTTTCAACCATAAGAACACCTCAAGAAGGAGAAGAAACGAAGTTCAAAGGTTTCTCAAGAAAAAGGGAAAGAGAAACCCTACGCCGAACCAAAGGATGAAGGGGAAAAGAGAGAAGAAACTCCCTTTCACTTGGGTGTCACCTTGTTAAAACATGGCATACGACCCTTGTGATGAGGATCTTACTCTCAAGAATGGACAACATGCCAAAATATAGTATAAGGCCAAGAAAAGAGAAGAAGATGGGGTAGAAGATCCAAGGAAAATGCCACAAAAGAAAGGCATATACTTACCAAAGAAAGAAACCACCACCAGGAGGGAGATCGAGCTTTAGGTACCAAATGCAAGGTTGAACCACCTTCAAATCACCAAGAACAACACCTTCTTTGCTCCACCAACCTCCAAGGATTAGAATAAGGGAAGAGAGAAGAAGAATGGATGAAATTGCATGGATAGAAAAGGGGTTATACTCCAAAGGAAGAGGGAGGTAGGGTGAGGGTGATGTGTCAACACCTAAAGGCACCAAAGGGACACTTGTCCACCCAAGAAACTAACATGAAACCAATTAAACCATGCATGCATGAGATGATGATACAACCCATGTTGGGTCTCAACCTCTTGGGTCCCCAACACATGGTTTCGGTCAAGACACTTCAAAGGAGGTCAAAATAAGAGCAAAACATCACCCTAGTCAAGACAAAAGGTCACCATGCACACTAGGTCAAGACACTCCACAAAAGGACAAACTGTCTCAACCCAAAACACTACAAACCATCATGGTCGAGACACAACACACCCAAGGAAGGTGTATTGGTCGAGACACACCCAAAACATCCACATGGGTCGAGACAACCAACAAGCACACAAGGTTCAAAACCAAGCAAACCCTTGAAACCCTAATCACCACTAGGGTGTCACCCACAAACAAGGCCCCCAAAACATCACACTCTCTCTCATGAAGACAAGAAAGAGAAGTAACACTCTAGATGTGGCAAATTTCAAGATAACCCTCACAAATGGGTAAATTACAATTTGAGCCAAAACAAGCACAAACATGATCCAAACAAGCTCAAACTTGAGACTTAAGCTCTCCACAAGCTCTAAAAACATCTCAAAGGATTAGAGAAAGGTTCTAAGAACTTAATAAATCCAAAGAAAATAGGGTTATCCCAAAATACATGTTAGGGGTCTTATAAAAACCCCATAAGTTGGGATACCATAGTTTGTTCATGCATGCAAGTATGTAGAATAAGGCATGCATGATACATGTGAAGGATTTGTTTTTACATATGAAACATAGGTGATAAATAGTTATGTAATGGGGGGAATATGGAAACCCTTAGTGTAACTTTTAGGATTGGTGTCCCGACCTAGGGTGGGTGAATCTAGAGAAAAAAAGATCAAGAGAGAGATAAAATCCTAAGGTCATGATATGACTAGAAAGTATAAACTCCTCTAGGTAGGAACCCTGATAGAAGTATGTTCCCACTCAGATACGAGTAGGAGGTAGGAATGCACCTATGTGGAAGTGAGTGACATCAGGGTTGGCAAAGGGATTAGTTCTAAGACAGAGGGGAGATGCCTGTTGGTTTATGAGATAGGCATACTGGAGGAAATGAATGAGGAGTTTAGTGTTACATAATGGGATAATATGGTTTATGTTGACCTTAGTAGGATTTGAGAATTTGAATTTAGTTTGAAGTTGGACATAAGATTTGATAATACAAAAGTATTTTTTCTTCTTCGAAAAGATAAAATAAGATATGTGAGGATAAGATGTGAATCGATGGGAGCCTTGAACACTCCTTCAAAAGGGACCCCTAGTTTTAGGATGAGTTATAAGGTTAACTCTAGGAGGTAGTGAGGCTTAGAGGAAATCGGGAACCTAGATTCCAAGCCATGAGGAATTATGGGAAATATTTGTATGATATGTCCTAAACTAGACTACCATGAATGGATGAGTTGAGTTGCTACTATTGACTTGAGAGTTATACATTGCCCATATTTGGATAATGACTTAACCATTCCATTCCTATGTATCTAATATATTTTTTCAAGATAGATTTCAGGCTTTAGGCACATGAAAAGGATCAAATTACACAATCCCTAGCTTGTTCAAGTTCAAGTCAAAAGAAATGCTAGTGTGTAATTTGGGAAATCACTCCAAAGGACCTTAGATGATTTTTTAATCACTTTCATTTATGATATGACTTGTAACTAAGATGAGAAAAAAATACGAACACTTAATTCCAATGTTTGGTCCCTCAAACGTCAATATTGAAAATTTGTCACAAGCTATTTATCATTCGAGCTGGAAACTCGACCGATCCAGTAATGGATTTTTTGAAGAGACCAATCGGTCGAGTTGCAAACTCATAGAACTTGACTGATCGACTCACTGAGAAAAATTTATTTTAGCTCATCGGTCGAGTTTCCCAGAACAAACTCGAGCGATAGTTTGCAAATTGTCTTTGTCTCTTAGTGGATTGGTCGAGTTATGTTTATTGAAACTTAACCAAAAGTGATTATAACCATTGGTGAGTTGTTTTGAGGTAGAATAGATCTGTTGAAAATTGGAAAATGGCTATATTTATCCCTTAAGTGATCCCACACTCAAGGGAACACCCCCAGCTATAAATAGGATCCTTTTGAGTTCATTTCAAATTTGCTCATTCATGCTATTCTAAGTCCTTACTATAATTGAGTGTGTTGCAACTCCTTGAGCCCCTTTCTCTCTCTTATGTACATAGCATTTTGTGATTATGAGTGAGTTAGGCTAGTTGTAAGAGAGCTACCATCATGTTCTTGTAAAGATCTCATCCCATTCCATCTTCCCTACCCCCTTTCTCAACGAAGAAAAGGTTGAAGTAAGATACTCTGAGTGAAGGTGAAGCAGTTGTTGTTCTTCTTCATGGTTGAATAAGAGGTGAAGATTTTCTCTAGGTGAAGGAGAAGGCAAAGTTTGAAGATCCAAGAACAGTGGATAATTCCTTGAAGGTTGAACACTTGTGCAAGAGTAGGTAAGTACTTGTAGAAGGCGGAAGACTCTTTACAAAGTGGGTAAGTCCTTGGTAAGGTTGAAGACTCTTTGTAATGGTTAGGTAAGTCCTTTGGTGGGCCTTGTGTTTGTAACTCTTATAAGTGAAACTCCTAGAGATTGACCTCTACAGGTAGTGGATTGACTCTCTCCTAGTTTGGAGAGTGGAATCACTCTAAACCACCTTGTCCAAGTGCCTATTTCAATTTCTCTCATCCTTTCTATGCTTTCTTTGTTAGGACTTCAAATTTCTCTTAAGATTTTGGTTTTGATTGATATAAATTGAAGGTCTAACTTATCTTTTGAGAATTTTAAAGCTCTATTCACCCCCTCTAGAGCCCTAGATCCAACAAGTGGTATCAGAGCCAAGGATCTTCTCCAACAATCTCCCACGAGATGAGAAGATGGGTGAGAACCTACTTGGTTCACCCAACCTAGAGGGAGGCTTCTCCATGTGTCCTCTAGTCTTTGATGGTACCAACTTCCTCTATTGGAAGAGGCGTATGTAGTTCTACATTCAAGTCATGAACTTCAATATGTTGAAGATGATGGTCACATTATACAAGGAGCCAACCAAAGTTGTTGCAACATGGAGTGAAGCTGCACTAAAAGAAGCCCAACTCAATGCCAAAGCCATAAGCATCCTATATGCAACCCTTACCCCAATGGAGCTCAACCGCATCTCATCTTGGGACACTGCATATGAGGGCACAAATCAATTCATGGAGGCTAATATATACATGTTACACAACCTTCAAGAGAACTTCAAGATGGGAAAGAAATAAGGGATTGTAGAGATGTATTCTAGGATCAATGTGATCATCAATGGCCTAGCTGCTTTGGGCAACACTTAGATAGAGGTGTAATCAACTCCAAGATCTTTAGGACTCTACTAAAGAGATGGGAATCAAAGTTGACCTCTATTGAATAAGTGAGCCTTGGTGACATCCCAACCAAAGAGCTCATTGGCAACCTCCAAGCTCATGAGCCAAGGCTTGATAAGAAAGAAGAAGAAGCCAAGCAAGAGGAGAAGGAAGCCAAGATGATCAAAGATATTGCTTTCAAAGCACAAGTGGAGGCAGTCATCCTTCAACAACAACATGCTTGTCAGAAATTTCCCTCCTCCTCTAGTGAAGATGATGGCCCTAGTGAGCATGAATCCAACTACACCAAGGGTAATCACTTCAAGGGAAAGCAATCCCCCTCCTCTACTCCTAGATTCTACAAGTGTGGACAAAAGGGACACTACAAGAGTGAATGTCCCAAGTCAAGAAAGTCAAACCACAAGGACGGCTCCAAGAAGGAGGAAGAGTACAAGAAGGAGGGCAAGTATAAGAGGAAGGTTAAGAAGGAGAAAAGACACAAGAATGTAGCTTATGCGGCTTGAAAGGGATCATCCTCAAGTGGCTCTAGCTCCAAAGAAGATGGAGAGTGCCAAATTGCAATCATGGCCCCTACTAGTGGAAAAATTGGTGAGGTAAGTGAGGTAATCTTGCATGAGTTATCAAAAGAAACTCTTATGGATATGCTTGTTTGCATCCATTCTTCTTTTACTGAATGTAAATCTAAAAGAGAAAGCTTAGGAAAAATTATTGATGATTTGTATGCTAAACATGAAATTCTTGAGCTTAATGATAAAACTCATCTTAAGAGCATTGATAACTTGCAAGGCCAATATATTGATCTTGAGCTCCAATACAATGGAGTTGAAGTAGAGAATGGTGTTTACCTTAAGAACATTGAAACTATTAAGGAAGATAACCAAAAGTGCCAAAATGAGCTTGAAACTCTTAAAATTGAAAATGCTAAATTTAAGCTCATTGTTGATGCTCATAGGGATGAGAGAGATGTTTATCTTTAGGAAATTCAAGTTCTTAAATCTAAAAATGCTAGGTTGGTTGGTCAAGTTAATGATTTATCTTCTAGACCTATTGTGCCTAGTAATGATATAGCCTCTATTTCTCTTGAGAAAGATTCTTATTTAACTAAATCCCTCTACTTAGAGGTTGATCTTGTTCATACTATAGAAGATCTTGCTATTTTTAGTCTACTATCATATCTCTTAATGATGACAATCATAGACTTAGAGCCTCTCTACAAAATTCCTCAAAGGGAAAAACTCCCTAAATGAAATCCTTGACCATTCTACCAAACAAAGTGGTACTACTGGTTTGGGATTTGTAGGGGGAGCACCAAAGGTTGAGAACAAAGCCAAAGGTAAGAAAAAGAAAAAGGAAACCTCCTTTTTCATTGGATAGTCTTATGATACTAAGAATCCTATGGTTTGTTCTCATTGCAAGTGTGATGATCATTATTCTACTTATTGTCCTTACAAGATTAAGGGGACCAACCCAAAGATGAAATGGGTCTCCAAAATAACTTCGGATCCCAAAGTTTGAGTTGGGAACTGACACTCTCCTTTCTTACAGGAAAAGGTATATGGATTGTTGATAGTGGCTACACTAAGCATATGATAGGTGATATAAGTCATTTCAACAACTTCACTAAAAAGAAAGGAGGTTCGGTTACCTTTGGGGACAATAAGAAAGGTAAGGTCAAAGGTGAGAGTGATGTATGTGAATCCTTGTGTATCAAGAATGTTATTTTTATGGATGGCCTACATCACAATTTAATTCGTGTAAGTCAATTATGTGATAATGGTTACCTTGTGTGATTTACTTATTTTGAATGTTTGATTCCAGATTCCCTCACCCATCAAGTCATATATAAGGGAAGTAGAAGTGGTAATCTTTATGTAATTGTTTTTGAATCTATCAAGCTTTTTGTTGGTAGATGCCTAGTAGTCAATTCAAATGATATTTCTATTTTGCATTGTCGGCTTGGTCATGTAAATATACATCAGTTGAACAAGTTGAGCTAAAAGGCTTCCCAAATTGGATTTTCAAAAGGATGAGGAATGCCAACCTTGTACCCAAGGAAAGAAAACCAAGTCCTCCTTCAAATCCAAGGAGTCCTTAGTACAAAGAGAGCTCTTGAACTTCTTCACATTGATCTATTTGGACAAATCAGAACTCAATCGCTTTGTGGTTCCAAGTACTGCCTTGTTATTGTCGATGATTTCGCTAGATATACTTGGACCTTCTTTCTCATTTCCAAGAGTGATACACATGATGTTTTCTCGAGTTTTTGTAAATGAGTTGAGAATGAAGTTTCTTGCTGGATCATTTCCATTCATAGTGATCATGGGGGAGAATTTGAAAATGATCTTTTTGAACATTTTTGTCAAAAATCTGGCTATGCACATAACTTCTCTACACCTCAAACACCTCAACAAAATGGGGTTGTAGAGAGGAAGAATCAGTCTTTACAGGAGATGGCTAGGATCATGCTTTTAGAGTATGACACTCCAAAGAAGTTTTGGGCTGAAGCTGTCAATACCTCATGTTTTGTGCAAAACTAGGTTTTTACACATCCTTCTTTAAAGAAAACCCCCTATGAGATATGGTGTGGTAGAAAGCCTTCCATCGAGTATTTCTATATTTTTGGATGTCCTTGTTTTGTGTTGAATACAAAAGATTCTCTCAACAAGTTTGATCTGAAATCTTACAAGGCCTTATTTCTTGGATATAACACTACTAGCAAGGCTTATAGAATGTTTAATATTGATCTCGCTAAAGTAGAAGAATCTATAAATGTTAAGTTTATTGATACTAACCCCTCTATTCCCAAATATATTGTTCCAAATGATGATGTTACATGTGAGGTAATTCCTATTCTAAAAGAACTCAACATCACCCAAAAGGGAAAAGAGATGGTCATTCAAGAAGAAGAGAAAGATGAAGAGAAGAAGTATTCAACCCCTCCATTTGCATATAATCATCCAAAAGAGCTAATTTTAGGTGATCCATTTGAAAGAGTGAAGACGCAGGCTACATTCAACAAAAATAAGCCAGCAATTCCTTCATCTAACAACTCGAGCAAAAGAATGTCAAGCAAGCTCTTGGGGATGATGAATGGATCCTATCCATGCAAGAAGAGTTGGAGAAATCTGAAAAGAACAAAGTCTGGACCCTAGTTCCAAGTCCAAGTGATATAAAGATCATTGGCACCAAGTGGGTATACCACAACAAGCTAGAAGGAAGTGACAAAGTGGTAAGGAACAAAGCAAGGTTAGTGGCTCAAGGCAACAATCAGTAGGAAGGTATATATTTTGATGAAGCATATGCACATGTAGCTAGACTTGAGTCCATTCATATGTTTCTTGCCTTTTCTAGTTATAAAAACTTTCTTCTTTATCAAATGGATGTTAAAAGTTCATTTTTGAGCGGTACAATTGAGGAGGAAGTGTATGTTGCAAAACCTCTAGGCTTTGAACATGATAATTTACCTAACCATGTTTATTTGTTGCAAAAAGCTCTCTATGGACTCAAACAAGCACCTCGAGCTTGGTATGATAAATTAAAGTACTTTTTGCTAGATCATGGATATATCATGGGCAAAGTAAATTCTACCTTATTTCTAAAGCACACTTCTAACAATTTTCTTATCATTCAAATATATATTGATGATATCATTTTTGGTATAACTAACCTTGATCTTTGCAAGGAATTTAGTGATCTTATGTAGAGTGAATTTGAGATGAGTATAATGGGTGAGCTCACATTCTTCCTAATCTTTCAAATCAAGCAAACTAAAGATGGGAACTTCATCAACCAAGTCAAGTATACAAGTGAGTTACTCAAGCACTTTGGGATGGAGAACACCAAGTCGATGGATGCACCCATGTGAAATACTGTCAAACTTGACAAAGATGAAGAAGGTGAGAAGGTATATGAGAAGCTCTATAGAGGTATGATTGGAAGTTTACTTTACTTAACTGCCTCTAGACCTCATATAATGTTTAGTGTTGCCTTGTGTGCTCGCTTTCAATCAAATCCTAAGAAATCACATTTTATAGCTGTTAAGAGGATTTTATGGTACTTATCCAAAACCCAAAATTTTGGACTATGGTATCCCAAGTCAAGGGAATTTACTCTTAGGGCTTATAGTTATGCGTGTTACACAGCTTGCTTGATTGATAGAAAGTGCACAAGTGGAACTTGCTTTCTCCTAGGACCATGCTTGGTGTCTTGGTTCTCCAAGAAATAGAACACAGTGGCATTATCAACCACCGAGGTTGAATACATTGTAGCCGGGAGTTGTTGTGCCCAGGTCCTATGGATGAAGCAAGTGCTCCAAGACTTTAACATTGACTTTGATGCTTCTCCTATCTATTATGATAATGCTAGTGCAATTAACTTGTCATATAATCCTATCTTTCATAGTAGAGCTAAGCATATAGAGGTTCAACATCATTTTCTTTGTGATCACATTGCCAAAAAGGATATCTATATCATGCATGTGGACCCGAAAAATTAGTTGGTAGACATTTTCACTAAACCTCGAGCTAGAGAGAAATTTAACTTTATTGATCTAAACTACTCATTACAATTTTGAATGAATTTGATATGCCTTCTAGCTAGTTTTCATCTATCCTATATTCTCTTCTTATATATTGATCAACATTGCATTCTAATATGCTAAAAACCATTTTCATGTTCTTTTTGCCTTATTTTTATCTTGGTTTTCCGTATTTTTTGCAAATACTTGTTTTGTCACACAATAGTACCGAACGATGAGTGATATGTGGCTAAGTATGTATAAAATGCAAAATGGACTTGAAAAATAATATTAATTAGCACTCTAATGGCTAGAGTTTATAATTTAGAATTTCTAATGTTGGTCTAGATTGACCATCGGTCAAGTTGCCAACTGGCCCGATCAAAGGATGAGAGACTTTTTAAAGAGCCTATCTATCGAGTTTCAGAGTCACAGAACTTGACTGATGGAAGGGTTGGAGCAAAGATAAGTTAGGTTCGATTGATTTTTCTCCCTCTCGACTAGAGAAAAATCGACCGATCCAACCTCTAGCTCCCTCAAGCACTCAACCCTAGCCCCGACCTTCCCCTCCCTAGCCCTAGTTCAACCTGGATCAGCCTTTCTTGACCTCTCTTTGATCAACCCTAGGTCTGTGGGTGAGTTTGGTGGTGTTTCTCATGCTTTTTCTCTCTCCATCCTCTCCATTTCATCTCCATGACATCCAACTAGATAAAGAGGGCTGCCCCAGCTAGTGTACCATCATCATATACCAACTTGTGTCTCATTCCCTTTGATGACACCTTCATCTACAATGAGGCTCTTAATAGGTACAAGGAGCTCCTTCCTAGGAACCCCTTTCTGTTTCATGCCTTGTTTGAGCCACGTCCACAAATACAATATGTCATTGATGAAGTAGCTGAGTTGTTGTATGACCATCACCTCTCTGCCTTGTGTGTTGAACACTTGTGCTACAACAATTCCATAACTAGCACAAAAGTCATTCATGAATTCTATGCTAACTTGCAATGGAATTATGACACACTCATACCACCACCTAATACTCAAGTAGTCCTCACTTCCATGGTTGTTAGAAAGAAATTCCAAGACTCTAAGGATACCGTAAACATCTTCTTTTTGGATACTAAAGTGAATGACACCTGGAGGAAGGACTACCCTAAGTATTTTGACCTAGTCGAGCCTGAGGCCTTCTACAAGCAGTATGATCTTACTCTCCCTAATATTCATAAATTTTGTAGAAGCCTCAATTCCCATATAGGAAGAAGTGCACCCTTCCCTCCTCTGCCTTTGACTTTAAGAATTGCATACTTTCCTTAGTTGTTAACTGCAACATTCATCTTAAGAAAAATCAAACTAAAATTGTAGAAAATATTTTGGTAATTATGTACTATCTCTTGAAGAACATAGGAGTCAAGTGGGTAAGATACATTATCCACCATATGACCTTCTTTGACTTAGGGAAGAACACCTGTGGCAGCCACCCACCCTACCCAGCCCCGATCTGTGGTCTTTTCCAACTTGCCACTAGCAAATCTCTTTACCATGACCTTCACTAAAAACCTGCCCAGAAAGGAGTTTGCATCAGTGAGACCACACTTCATAATTTTATGCCTATCACATCCTCTACCACACCTGGTGCCTCTACCTCTACCTCTACCCAAGAACCTCCACCACCTCAGCCTAACTGACTTTCCTGTGCCTCGTTCCATGTATCTAATGAAACCCTTATGGGATACATGATGCATATATAAGAGTATAACATTTAGGTTCAGGAGCACATACATCAGGATCTTTGTGCCATCATGTCTAACATACCTATCCTATGCACATCCTTATCCTTCCTACTAGCCCTACCCAGGAGGTGACTATGCATCCTATGCATATGATCACTTTTACCCTACCGCTCCACCTACTTCTTATGCTACTACACCCTCTATTGTTCGTGGATCTGCCCCTGGAGTGCTACCTATGACAGATGGCCCCTTCGCCACTCTTCTTGATAGTCTTGGTAGTTCTACTCCTTCCTTCCCATAGTTTAATGAGCTTCGTGCTCTTGGCATGTCTTGGGCTGAGCAGAATGCCCCTAATGAGGAGATGCCAGACCAGGCTGATGAGGAGGCTATTGTTGCTGACGAGGAGGCTGATGAGGATGATGGTGCTACTTATGATAATGGCTCTATTAGTGACTCTAGTAATGAGGACATTGTTGTCTATACTGCACCTTTAGACAGAGATGATGACTATGATACAGAGGCCTTAGATGCTGATGCTGATCATGTTGTTGACGATGTGGACATAAATGACCTAGATTGTAACATCCATGACCTGGGTTTAGGGCTAACCCTATTTGTTTGGCTTAAATAAGTTTCTTAGAACTTTAATATAATTCTGAAAAGTGTTTTTTTATCAGGTGACAAACTTATATTTCAAGTTTGATCATGTTTGAAAAATGCTTGAGCAATGTTCTCTTATTTTGGACAAAAATGCAATTTACCCTAGATGAGGGGTTATATTGCAATATGTCACATGTTGAACGTGCCTTAAGTGTTTTAGCATCATAAGAGAGAGAATGATGCTAGGTTGTGGCTTGTGGAAAGCCTACAATTCCAAATTTGAGCTTGTTTGAATAATGTTAGTGCCATGTGTACCAATTTTGGTAGAAGTTGTAATCTACCCAAAATGTAGGGTCGATATGAAAATTACCACCACTAGAGTGTCCCTAATCCCTCTATGTATCATTTATAGGAGAGAAAAATAAGGAGACACAATGTTTGAATCATCTTTAAATGACGATACTCTTGGTGATGAAAAACTAAGAGATGATGTATAGTTGAAGCCCTTACATGAGTTGCATCATGTTGTAGAGTTCATATGAGAGTGCCTATCAGCCAAGGAGACATAGAGGGAGTTTTATATTGTTATGTACCAATTTTGGTACAAATTTTAATTTACCCAAAATGTAGAGTTTGTGAACTCTTGGAAAAGGCCATGATGGCCTAAGCACCTCAAGAAGGTGAAGTGTATCAATTTACAACTTCCTTAGAAAAGTTGTATGGGGTTGTGAATAAAGTGGTGATTGAGTTGATATATCTTATCCAAAGAGATAAGTGATGGACTAAATTTCATCTATAGATTATCCTCAAGTGTTTTCATGTCTAGATAAATAAGATTGCATGCATGTTCACATGTCCACCATGCATGGACATGTGGCACCTAGTAGCTTAAGGTGATGACACCTCATATTCACTCTTTTTCATGAACCTCAACTATGTATACCACTTCTTCCACCTATTAGTGAAAATTTTCGAATCTTACCACCCTCTTGCTCTTAGATATCATGCATAGTGTCTTGGTATCGTGCATAGGTGAAGGGGTATCGTTCATAGTGCCTTGGTATCGACCATAGTGAAGTGATATCGACCACAAGTGAAGTGATATCAGCCACAAGTGATGTGATATCATGCATAAGTAGTGAGATATCATGAATGGTGCTAAGGATAAAGAACGAGCTCAACTCTTAACCCTAAGGAGAGGCCATGATCATCTTCAACCTTAGATTAAAGCATGGATCTAGGGTTGAGATCTTCCTTTCTTTTCTTCTTCAACAAATACTTATCCATGACGATTCTTTGCCTATAGAGGAGTTGTGAAGCTCATATTCAACCTTGGGAATGTGAAGCTTTGGAGCTTGGAGTTTTGAAGTTGTTCTTGAGGTGGGTCATTTAACTTGAACCCAATTATGTTATTATTCACCGCCAATTCTGTTGAAATTGTCGATCTACTTTCAATTCCAAATTCTCTTGAATAATTGATGATCATATGAGTTCTAAAAGTTGTTTAGGACTATTGTCCATAAACTAGAATAGTAACAACAAGAGTCTAGAGGTTGATGATGATGACATCATCAAGGTACAACCCAATATTGGGTTGAAGCACCTCTAAACCTGAGATAATGAGAAACCCTAGATGACGGGTAACCCGATATGGTGATATGAATACACCACTAGTACAATATAGTGATGAGTTATACCTTATGGACGATATGAGTGAGATATACACACATCTGGTGCACGATATAAGGTCAATACCACACCTTATGAACGACATGGGGTCAAGTATATACCCTAATCTAATATGGTGTTGAAACCCAAGATGATGATATGAAACCCAATATACCTTAAAACCCCAAACCCTTATCCTTTTGTATAATGGGTTGATTGTAAAGGGTACAACTAGTTGTCTAGCCTATCACTCCATACATGATAGGATTGATCTCTTCAAGGTATGAAAAGGTATGAGTATAAGGGTCTAACCTGATATGCTACCCCAATATGGTAACTCGATAAAGTGAAGTGAATATACCATTAACACGATACCATAATATGGCATATACCTTATGCATGATATGATGATGAAGTGCACACCTTGTGCATGATATGGTATCAAGTATACACCTTATATACGATATAAGGTCATGCATTCACCTCATACACGATATGGAACTAAGTACCTCTAACTTGAGATGACAAACCCTAAACGTTGGGCAACCCGATATGGGTGCACGATATGGTAATGGGGGATACACATTATACATGATATGGTGATGAGGATACACCACAAGCACGATATGGAAGCATGATATGGTGTCAAGTACACACCTTTATACCCAATATGGTGGAAGCACCTTAATTCAATGTATTTGATGGAGTAACACATAAGTTGTGTTATGTTAAGTAATATATTAAGATATAAAGTGTTTAATACAATGTGTTAAGTGTAGGCCAATCTACCATGAGAGAAGGATTGAGCCAATCTAATAGAGTATGATGTAATCAACATCCTAATGAGGATGAGAGAGAAACTTATTCTTGTATGATAATCATGTAATGAGTATACATTGATACTCCTAGCATGAGTGGAGTATGAATTTGGGTTTGATTCTTAATAATATGATTTTGAAACCCTAATTGGTTAATAAGGGGAAAACCTAACCCTAATGAAAGGGTGATGGTATGCACTTGAAACCCTAATCGGTTAGAATGAGAAACTCTAACCCTAATAATGGGAAGGTTGTATTTCTCTTGTATCACATGGTGTTGTAATGTACTTGTTATTGTTTTTATCATGAAGTGCTAACCGTGCAAGAATCATGAGATGATGAGCATAGCCAGGTATGAGCTATGATGTTTTATATAATACATATTTAAATGGGCCTTATGGGCCATGTTAAATACTTGTACAACAAGTACAATGTTTATATGATCTGATATCTTAAAAGATAATTGTTGCCTAGTGAGAGGTGACAAGATATTTAAATGGGCCTTGTGAGCCATGTGAAATACTTGTGCAACAAGTATAATGTATACCTTGGTCTGAGGACCTAGAGGTAATAGATACCTGATGAGAGGTGACAATGTTCAGTGATGAACTAAGGTTTTGAATACCCATATCTAGTAATCATGATGATGATAATGCTAAGGGAGAAGAATCCCTAGCAATGTGATAAGGGATTCAGATCTCGAGAGTTATGCATTCAATGTGTTCCAAAGATCATGAAAGTACTTGATAGATGTATTACACTTTTCTTTGTAGCATCTGTTATAATTCATGTTTGTAACTTGGTTGATGCTAAAAGATATTGTAATACACCTAATTAATCAAATGGAATCTCAACATGTAGTTGCCCTGACCATAGATGCATTCTATGTCAGAATTTTCTAAATGGTGAAACAAGTATAACTCGGAGAGCATATTTTTGAATATGTGGGGGTGAAAGATGAAGTATATCCATACGTCCTAATGAAGAATTGATGTAGCACGTTCCTAATTTATTTTATATCGGGATGATAAGAATCTCCCGACCAAATGAGGAATTGATGTGTAAATTCTTCTTCATTCTGTGTGTAACGGGATTGATGTATAAATCTACCGACCAGGTGAGGAATTGATGTATAATCTTCCTTATCCTTATAATGTGAGAAATCTCATTTGTCTTCTCATTAAGAGAGTGCATGTTATGGCTGTAACACTAAAGTGAAGATACCAGTATACCCTAATAAGCTAATTGTAGTTGACACAAGATGTCCTGTCAGTAGTCTTGAACTGATCGAGACACGTGAGGACTTGGAAGTCATCTCTTCCATTGACCTTGTATGGTACCAATTTAGACTAAGTGGTGGTTGGTTGGAGCATGAGCATTATACATCATCTCCTCTAGGCATAAGTGTGAATGTAAACATGTAATCAGCTGCGTAGCATATTTGCTTAAGGATTGAACACAGAAAACATTGGTTGATGCTTCATTACTTTTATACATCTTATTTGATAGATGTTATACATGTTCTTTGTATTCCTTATAAAGCAATTAGATGATCTATAGCTCTGTCATTGATAGATGCACTACTTTAACATTGCTATTACTTTACACGATAATTAAATAGTGATTAATCTTGCTTTTTAATATAAAAGAACGAGCCCTAGCCGCTGCCGAAGACCCCTCGACTTGGCTGGAGCCCAGGCACCGGTGCTGAAGCCTCCTGGTCTATGCAGAAGCCTTCTCGCCATCGACCAGGTGGGAGCCCATGCCCCTATTCGGTGGCCTCCTCGCTGGTGTAGAAGCATTGTAGTGCTCTTCATGATTTCGTTGGGTCAGATCGTCATCTTTGCCGAGTGGAATTTCAAATATGTACCATCTCCCGTCCATCTCTAGGAGATGCGGGCATGGTGGCGGTAGCCCAGGGTAGGACGGGTTCCACTGTCCTATCCCCCACCCTCCTCCCTAGCGCTGGTGTTGAGGCTGCTTGGTCTGACCCCAAGATCAATGTGACAAAAGGGCGATCTTGGGCAGGCACGCTGCTAAAGCCCATGGTGGTTGGTAGGAGATTTGTGCCCGTCTCCCTACTTGAAGATCAGAAGTGCCCAGAGTTCAGACCAGGCGATGATCGACCCTAGTTGAAGTTTCCAGCACCGGTGGTTTAGGTGATGGATGCCTTCCATAAATAATCCACCATCTTTCAGATTCTGGGCAAATCGGCTGTGCTGGACCAACTGTATGTATGGATGATCAAATCTTGGAGGCCGAAGGGTGAGCTGCAGTTATCGTCCCTACCCGAGGGCATCTTTCTTGCAAGATTTTCTAACAAAGATGACTTGAATGTCTCTTTGGAGAGTGGGCCATGGTTCTTTGACAACAAGCCGATGCTGATCAGGAGATGGTCACCTGAAGCAGACATCTATAGGGTGGCACTCACGACTGTGCCCGTTTGGGTCACCTTGCCAGACATTGGACAACATTGGACAACGCGAGCCATCACCATTATTGGGTACGTCATTGGCACCCCAAAAGTCATTGAGTTTGTCAATAAGGGCATATACCAGGGGGTGCACACTTGTGTATCAAGATCACGGCGGACTAGAAGCCTCCTCCAAAGGTGATGATTGAGATGCCAAATGAGTCTGAGCTGGCTATCAGAGTAGTTTACGAGACCCTGTCGGAACGGTGTGACAAATGTGTCATCTTTGTCCATGCCACTGGACATTTCCATGGGGAGAGACTCACTCTGTCTGATTTGCCCGTTGTTAGTGGTAGAGAGGCGAAGAGAGTGCAGGAGGAGGCTAGGCACTTCTCCAGGAGGTCCAGGGCCAGTAAAAGTGTAGGTATCCATGGGAGGGACAGGTCCAGACCTACGAGTAGAGCTCAGAAGGACCAAGCTCCTATGAGGCAGGCTACCTAGGGCACTTGCAGCCCGGCCGCTGCGGCTGACAGTGTGATAAATGTGACTAGTAACTCTATGAATGTGGTGCATGCTGTGACCCGGGTTATGGATGAAATGCTAGAACCAGAAATATAGGAGGCTACGGGTGAAGATGTCAGTGAAGAAAGAGACAGAGAGGTAGGAGTCACTGAAGCCTTTGTCTTTTCTAGAAGGAGGGGTAAGTCACCTCTACACAACAGAGAGAGTGACCCGGACCAAGCAACACACAATGAAGCAGGGAACCAATTTTCAGTCCTTGACGGGCTAGAGAGTGACATTGAGAATCTGTTGGAGGTTGATGTTTCCACACAAGTTTCACCCAAGAAGATAAGGAGAGGAGGGGATACCCCTGGTAGGGGTGGTCATCGAAGGAAGTATTGATGTGCAACCTTATGTGGAATGTGAGGGGTGCCTCTCGGCCAGATAAACAAAGAAGGCTGAGAGAGGTGATTAGGTAGAACAAAGCTTCACTTGTAGTCTATGTGGAAACTAGAATTAGATGTGAGGTTGCTGATAGAATCTGCGGGTTGTTCCCTGGAGGGTGGGGTTCTGCATCCAACCTTGACCAAATTGAAGGGGGTCATATTTCTATCTGGTGGAATCTGTTAGTGTGGGATTTACATGTTATCTTGGAGATGGATCATCTAGTTACTATGAGCTGCATAAATCATGGAGACCTGCATATCGTCCTGTCGGCAGTGTATGGACATACTTCTGAGATGTGTAGGAGAAGGTTGTGGGAGGTTTTAGCCAATGCAAATCAGAGGGAATTACTTGCAGATCTTTATAGATGACTTCAATCACATTCATAAAGCCAATGAGACGGTGGGAGTACTGCTTGTCCCTACTTCCTGCCTGGCTAGATTTAATGATGAGGTCACTGCTGCTAATCTTATGGAGTTGAATTTGAATGGTGGATTTATCACATGGCATAATAAGAGAGCAATCGACAAAAGAATCTCGATCCATCTTGACAGGGCCATTGTCAACAGTGAGTGGTTGGACATCTTCCCTATGTCCAACATCAAATTGGGTGCGCATCCAAACAATGATCACGTCATTCTTCTGATTGAGCTGAACAATGAGATATGTAATCCCAAGCCATTTATATTCTTCAATTGGTGGCTTGAATGGCTAGGATGTACTTCTACTATCCATAAGGCTTGGAGGGAGGAGGTGAGGGGTAAGCCTTTCTTTGTCATTTTTGAGAAACTAAAGAGGACCAAAACTGCGCTAAAAGCTTGGTCTAAAGGATTGTATGATATTCATAGCATGGTCTCTATAGCGAAATAAAACTATGGCAAGGTTGTTGAAGCTCTAAGAAGCAACCCGACATCAATGACAACCATAGAGGAAGAAGATAGAGCCACTAAGAAGATGCTTCAAATTGAGAAGGCAGAAGAGCAGTGCTATTGGCAGAGGAGCAGACTTAATTGGATCTAGGATGGTGATAAGAACACTCGGGTCTAGTACACGGCTGTGAAAAGGAATGACATGAGAGATTCGATTCAAAGATTGATCAAAGAGGATGGTAACCCAACCAATAACCCAACGGATGTGGGAAATACTACTGTTGAGTTCTTAAGAACGTTGTACAACAAAGCTTATGTGGAAGACAGACTGCGGTGCAATCTTCCTGGTTTGAGGGTGAACCCAGAGATGAATCAGGTGCTTTGTGGTCCTACCTCAGAGATGAAGATAAAGGAAGCACTCTTCTCTATTGTTGCCAATAAAGAACCCGGCCTGGACGGATTTAACGCAAATTTTTTCCATGAGTTCTGGCATGTGATCAAAGATGATATTTGTAAAGTTGATAGATGGTTCCTTGTTGGCGGTAATATGGTTAGGATCATAAACCATTGATTCCTACGGCTCATACCTAAGAAGACGATGGTTAACTCAATGATTGATCTTAGGCCCTTAGCTTGTTTCTCTATGATGTATAAGATCCTTTCCAAGCTGCTTGCTAGGCGGTTGAAGAGAACTTTGCCTAACATCATCTCCCCAGCTCAGTCTGCCTTCATCAAAGGATGTTCTATTTTGACAGTGGTCTTCTAGCCTTTGAGTTTTTGCTCGATTTCAAGATGAGAAATAGCTCCCGCAAAGTGTGTGTGAAGATTGACTTAGCTAAGGCGTATGAGAACGTAAGGTGGGACACCCTTTGGGACATTTCCAGATCTATGGGTTTTGACAAGAAGTAGATTGGACTGGTGAAGGAGTGTGTCTCGACGACCTCTTTCTCTGTCCTTATGAATGGAAGCCCATATGGTTCCTTCACTATTGGTAATGGATTGAGGCAGGGTGATCCTCTATCACCCCTACTATTCACTTTGATCATGGAATCATTCTCCAAAGCTATGGACGACGCTACGAAGAAGGGTGACATTAAGCTTTTCCAGCAGGGAGGAGTGAAGGTGAGGGAACACCTTGTTTTTGCTGATGACATCCTTATCTTTATGGTTGGGAATGTCAGAAAACTACAGAATTTCAATAGGATCATGGAGATCTTTAGAAAGCTGAGAGGTCTATTTATGAGCACTTTGAAATCCAAAAATTAATTATCTAGATCATGTGATTCGAAGTGGGGGAGACTGAAAGAAGCCATTAGCCTTGACGAAGGTACCTTCCCCACCAAATACTTAGGCATTCCTCTCAACGGGGGCAAGGCCAGAGGGAGTGATTATTGTTCCTATGTGGAAAACCTCAGGGACACGGTGGTGAAATGGAATGGACTGAAGATGTTTATCGTTGGGAGGCAGGTCCTGGTTAGGACTGTGATTGCGGGTAAAGTGAGGTTCTGGTGCAGGTAGGTTGCTTTCCCTGGTTTCGTTCTGGACAACTTCAACAGCATATGCGGGTCTTTCATCTGGGGGGAAGGTCTCACTCTATTGCTTGGGCCACAATCACCACATGCTTTACTGATGGTGGCCTAAACGTTCATTACGCTGGAGATATTGCAAAGACGGCCACCCTTGCCAGAGTTGATCACTTTCTTAGATGCACTTCGTCTTCCTGGAGTGGTTGGATGAAAAGGAGATACGGATGTGACCTCAGCAACCTCAACATCAACATGTCCAGAACCTGGAGGGAGATGAGCAGAAGATGGTCGATCGTGGCGCAGGAGTACCTGCTGACGTCAGGCAGATGGGTGCTCAGGAACCAGGGGCTAAACCTTGGTTACTGGAACCTTTGTGTTCGGATCAGGTGCCTTGGGACCCTATTTTTTGGAATAACAGTCACACCCCAAAATGGAGTTGTTGCGCATATAGGGCCGTGTTGGGTCGCCTGCCCACATTCGACAAGATGAATGCCTCAGGCACTAGACCCAACATGACATGCCTTCTTTGCAACAGGGAGATTGAGAGCCACGAGCACCTATTTTTTGGTTGTGAGGTGTCTAGGTACCTCTGGTGCAGGGCGGCCCTCAAGCTGGGATGGGGGGTTGTCCACCTAGATGCTTGCTTGAAGCCTGCTCGTGGATTTTGTGCTAGAAGAAGAACAACCAGATGTTGAGAGAATGTGTGGGTCTCTGTCTCACTGTCATTTGTTTTGTTGTATAGAGGGAACGTAACCATAGGCTTCATGGCTAGAGGTAGTCTAATGTGTTGGACCTATTTTAGGTCATTGTAAAGAATCTTGGTTGGGCGGTTAAAGCCAGACCTAAGATCGGGGCATGGTTGGATAGGTTTGTCTTGTTATAGTGGGGTTTTGTAGAGTAGACCCACTTGTATAGTATACGGGTGTTTCAGCCCTATACATTTTGGCACTCGCCTCTTAGTAATATATTACCTTCTCCAAAAAAAATATAAAAGAACCTCAGCACAGTTTTATATTGTTTACCTGTGATAATAATATTGTAGGCAGAGAGTTATATCTCTCACTGGGATAATTGTCTCACCCCATGGAACCCACAAATTTTAGGTGGATGTGCACGAGGAGGTAGAGACCATTCTATAAAGGAAGGACAACAATAGGGGCAGTAGTAACAAGTTAGTTCGAGTGTACGATTTGTCGTATCTTGTAGATAGAAGTCATATGTGTCATCTTTGTACTCTCATGTCATTGGAGTTAGTATGTAATGGTTTTATGAACGATCTAAAATTTTTTCTTGATTGTCTCAAGGTTTTATGTTGCTTATCTATATCTTTGGGTAAAACAACTATTATATGTTATCCTCGAGATGAGATGATACAATGTATGTACAATGTGAACCATGATATGTATAAAGTTTTGGTTCTTTCCTTTATATTTTCCTAGTAATGGATCTCTTTGCAAAATGATTTTAATTTTTAGTGATTTTTGTTAATCCGCTGCTTGTGGTTATTCCACAATTATTATTGGTAGTGATTTGGCTTGATTCGATGTCTGATCATCACAAAGTTTTGGTATCAGAGCCTAAGGTTTGCTGAGTCTATAGAGACATAGGACTAAGGTGTTGAGTCTATTCTAGTATCCTCCAGTATATCTTATAGAGACTTCTGCTTATGTAAAAGATAGAGTAAAGCTTAAAGATGTCTCGAAAACATGAGGAACACATTAATGAGAGCAATGTTGTTGTACTAGGAGAAGGTACAAGGGAACAGGCAAGAGAAGAACGACTACCTGAGAATCCCTAGGCTGATCCAACCATGATAGAAAACTCTACTTTTAATGCTCTCACTGCACTGGTTATGACAGCATTGACACGTATAAAGGATCAAATACTAGCAACACAACCTAGATTACCAGTCCCCAATGACAAAATTTTGGGCTCTAGCAGGAATTATGATCAACATAGTTATGTTGGAGCAGTAGAAAATGTCAAAAGGATTAGGATACAAAATGGAATCAGAGTTTTCTATAGGTGTAGGCAAGTAGGACATTTTATAAAGGATTGTCCAGTAAAGGATCATGAGATAGAAATCAAGAAAAGATCTGCCCAAACTCGGGAACAGATGCCTAGTAGCTCTAAAAAGGGGAAGTTTTTGGTGACACCAATGCAACAAACACCTAGTGCACCATGGCAGTGGCTACTAAGAAAGGGAAAAGGACCTAATGTTCCACCAGTTAGAATCTAAATTTAGCTTCTACAATGGTAATAAGGCCGACAAGAATGGGGACTGCGTTTAAGACATGTCATAGATGTGGATAGGTTGGGCATATTAGATCCTTTTATCTAAAAAGAAAGGAGGGAATGACCCAACCACTGAGGTAGAGTCAACAAGGCTCTCAAAGGAAACAGTTTAGTAGTGGCACTCGAGGATGTGGATAGGCATCCCAAGCAGGTCCATCTACACCAAACGATAGAGCACACTACTATAGAAATAGCTTATAACGTCAGATTTAGAGATGTCAGTTATTACCAAAAAACAACGCCTAAACCCTACAATGTCGGTTAATTACAGAGACTGACATCTATATTTGAAGACCAGCCAGACACGAGTATCACTTTTTATTAAGCGTCGGCTCCCTAAGACGAACCGACGCCTAAAATAGCCCGCCAAATCCAATTTTTTGAGGGAAAAAAATTAACCCCAAAGTTTCACATACGGCGTTGGTTGTTTACCTAATAACTGACGCCTAACGATGAAAAAAATTACCTCCAAAGGTTGTTGATTTTTGTGGAAAAACCGCCGCTGATAAGGGTTAAGATTGTCCAATGGATGTTAGTTTTTTCGGGCAACCGACGCTGATGGATATTAGGTGTAGGTTTAATAGAAGACCGACACCTTTGTTAACTTAATAGCCCCCACGAGATATAGACTCTTCCCCATTTGTCTCTATTTCATCGTGAAATTAGCCCTTCTGCTTCCGACACCGCCGATCACGCTCCAGCCTGCTCCCTCCTCCTTGCACACCACCACCGCCAACCGCCCTTCTCCCTACTGCTGCCGCCAGTGCCTGTGCTGCCCTACCGCTGCTAGTTTTGGAGCTCGCCAGCTGCTACCCTGCCGCCGCTGGTTCTGGAGCTCGCCATCCTTCTACCTACTCCTGAGCTCACCGCCTACTCTAGAGTTTGCCGGCCTTCTACCTACTCCAGAGCTCACCGCTCACCGGCCGCCTGCTCCAGAGCTCACCGCCTACTACCTGCTCATTGTCGCCCTTCTCCCTCCTCCTTGCTCGCTCACCGGCTACCTGCTCGCCGCTCTTCTACGCTCGCTTGCCCGCTCGGCCTACCCGTTCGACTTCCACATGCACCCCTACGTCTCACCCTCTCTGCCTGCTCCAGAGTAAGACGCCCAGCTGGGCTCAAATAGAGGTAAACAACCCCAAAAGCCCTTTGCCTCACCCTCTCTCCCAGCTCAAGATCAAGACATTGTGATTTGTATTTACTTAAATTCTGATTTGCATTTACTTATCTACTCATTCGTTCATCTAATGATTTTTTATTCATCACATTATTTAAATTTAGGGCTTTATATTTGTTCATCTACTTTTTAAAATAATTTAATCATCTCCTGATTTATATTTGTTTATCAACTTATATGTTTCTATTGTAAATCAACAAAGGATATGAATAAATCTTGTGCTTGCATATATTTGTGCTTCTAATCCTCATGCTTGACCTAATTCAATAAATTTTGATGCATGTTGAAATAAGATTCAAACTTGTCCATTCTAGCATCCTAATTTGATTTGATTAGGTGCTTTGAATCTTGAAACATGTGTATTAAAGATACATTGATGTCTCAAACTTAACTCACATGTGGGTCTTCTATTTCTAAAATGATTATATCTTCAATCTTCTTCTTTTCACCTTTATACTATATGTATTGCCTCTAAAATAGAAGATCTATTTGGTAGAACTGTCGTCCTTTGTCCATACCCTAAAGTGGACTCTATGAACACAACCAATTAAAGTATCATATTAATATATAATGGTTTATTTATGGAAGTTACATAGAGACATACAATTTTTAGTAAAAAAATGATCAAAATAACCCTTATTATATTTTGCTACTGTAAAAAAGTAAACCCTAGGAATTGATAGTATAAATGCAGCTAAACATCCATAAGCTATTAATGTGTCACTTGGAGAGAAATGGACATATTCCTATTTAAGTAAAAATTACATAGGACATATCTGTATATTAGGTTAAGGACATGTTTCTCTTATGACATGTTGAGTTTTTTGCTATGTTATACCCACCAGATTTGTGTTATATACAAAATAATACATTGATTAATTTAGGAAGCATTAATATGTTGTTATGGTTGTCCATAAGTGTTTTTATAAGAAAATTGTGTGTTGAATGGGGTTGTGAACAAGGGATTGGTATTGTATTTGTTGTACTAGAAATCTGTCCAAGATTTACTCATTAGGAGTAAATCTTGGATAGTCCCCAGTTTGGGACTGTTCTTAAACACCTAATGTCACTTAGAATGTAAGTGTATAATGTGTATTGGGTTTTCAACAAAATTTCGGTAGCATTTCCCCATTTGTGCTCTAAGTACATATGTACTTGGAGAACAACGGGGAAATGTTGCAAAAATTTTCTTGAAAACCCAATACACATTATACACTTACTAGTGAGATTAGGTGTTCAAGAATGGGATAGGTGGTACACATTTATTATATATGTGAATGACAGCACATGTATTTGTTGGCCTAGAAACCCGTCCAAGATTTACTCAATATGAGTAAATCTCAGATAGTCCCCGGTTTGGGACTGTTCTTGAACACCTAATCTCACTTAGGATGTAAGTGTATAATGTTTATTGGGTTTTCAAGAAAATTTTGGTAGCATTCTGCCATTTGTTCTCTAAGTACATATGTACTTGTAGAATAGCGGGGAAATGCTGCAAATTTTTTTTTGAAAACCCAATACACATTATTCACTTACTAGTGAGATTAGGTGTTCAAGAATGGGATAGGTGGTACATATATATTATATATAAGAATGACAACACATGTATTTGTTGGCCTAGAAACCCGTCCAAGATTTACTCAATAGGAGTAAATCTTGGATAGTCCCCATACCTAATCTCACTTAGGATGTTTTAACCATTAATTATATATAAGACCTTAAACCCTAAAGTTTTAACCATGCTTAAACTCTAATCTTTTAACCCTAGACCCTAATCGTGTTGTAATATATACTTGTTTTCTCTTTGATCATAGAATGGATAGATCATGGATGTCCTTTCACAATCTTTGCACCCCAGAGTTTATTTCTGGTCTTGATCAGTTTATTAGATTTGTCGAGGAACATAGGAAACAACCTGGAGATAGGTTCTACTATCCATGTAGGCACTGTGGTAACAACTTGTAAGTCAACACTGGTGACGAAATGAAAAGCCATGTCATTTACAACGGGATTGTATAAGGCTGTAAAGAATGACACTGGCATGGAGAGATTTCAAATCCAAAACCAGTGGATGTCGATAGTAGTGCTTGTATGGAAGAAGTTATTGCCTCTGATGACGTAGATGTGAACGAACCAGTTCCAGTAGACATCATTGATGCGATGCTGGATAGTTGTGGGGTAGAGCACACTGAAACCGATCCACCTCCCATGTTTAGGAACATTGTGCATGATGCTAAGATACCGTTATACACAGGTTGTACTAAGTTTACGAAGCTTAACATTGCGTTGAGATTGTATCAGTTGAAAGCTAACAATAGATGGAGCGACAAAAGCTTCTCGTCATTGTTGTCTTTGTTGAAAGAAATGCCTCCTAAAGTAAATGAGCTGCCAATCTCAACATACCAGGTAAATAAATTGTTGTGCCCACTAGGAATGGAGGCCAAGAAGATACATGCATGCCCGAATGATTGTGTATTATTTCAAAAGGACTATGTGGATTTGAAAAGATTGTCCAAAATGTGGTGCGCCACGGTATAAATTGATGACTTCGGGGGAGTCCAAAACTGGTTCTCCTGCCAAGGTGATGTGGTATCTACCTATAATATCATAGTTTCAATGCTTGTTTTCCAATCCGATAGATGTAAAGAATTTGAGGTGGCATGCAGATGTTAAGAAAAATAATATTGGGGTCCTACGACATGCATCTGATTCCCCACAGTGGAAGAAGATTGATTTATTGTACCCTAAATTTGGTGAAACCGTAAGGAATCTAAGACTTGGGCTTTGTACAGATGAGATGAATCCGTACGGGACATTGAGCATCCAACATAGAACTTGGCTAGTCATGCTTGTTATATACAATCTTCCTCCCTGGCTGTGTGTGAAAAATAAGTACGTTATGTTTTCGTTGTTGATATTGGGCCCTAAACAACCTAGAAATGATATCGATGTTTATCTTGAACCTCTGATTGATGACTTAAAGAAATTCTGGGGTGAAGGTGTGATGACCTATGATGCTTTACGAAGAGAGACATTTTGTTTTCGCGCTATGTTTTTCACTATTAATGACTTTCCGGCATATGGGAATTTGTCTGGATATAGTGTCAAAGGAGCTAAAGTGTGTCCTATATGTGAAGAGAACACTGATTCAATAAGACTAAAACATGGCGGAAAGACTGTATATATTATTCATCAAAGGTTTCTTCCAAAATTCCATCTGTATCGTAGGAAGTGCAAAGCATTCAATGGATGGAATGAGGAACGGAGTGCACCAAAACTTATACCAGGGGAGGTTGTTTATGAAAGACTAAAAGACTTTGTCAATGAATTTGGTAAGAGATCATGATGTACTATGGCCACACGGAGTGACAAATCTTTATTCAAGAAGAAGTCAATATTTTGGGATCATCCGTATTGGAGTTCTTTGACAGTCATGCATTGTATCGATGTCATGCATGTTGAGAAAAATGTCTGTAATAGCGTCATTGGTACTCTGTTGAATATACCAAGTAAGACTAAAGATGGGATAAAATCTAGACTGGACCTATGTGAAATGGGAATAGGGTAAGAATTAACAGAATTACGTGAAATGGGAAATCGGAGAACATACTAACCTCCCGCTTGTTACACGTTGTCTAGAAAGGAGAATAAAGCTTTTTGTGAATGCTTGGTAAATGTTAAGGTGCCAAAGGGTTACTCATTCAACATCCGTAGATTGGTATCAATGAAAGATCTGAAGTTGATAGTTCTTAAATCTCATAATTGTCCCACTCTAATGCAAGAAATTTTTCCCGTGGTAATTTGATCTATATTGCCGAAGCATGTAAGGTTTGCAATCACCAGACTTTGTTTCTTTTTCAATAGTCTATGCAACAAAGTTATTGACCCTGATACTCTCGATACTTTGCAAAGAGAAGTGGTTGTTACCCTATGTCATCTTGAGATGTATTTCCCTCCTTCTTTCTTTGATATCATGGTACATCTTGTTGTCCACTTGACTAGGGAAGTGAAAATGTTGGGACCAGTTTTCTTGCATTGGATGTATCCCTTTGAACAATACATGAGCATTTTTAAAAGTGATGTTCAAAACTGTTATCATCCTGAAGGGAGTTTATTGAGGGTTATGTGGAGAGAGAGGTTATGGATTTTTGCAATGACTTTCTGAGTGGTAATGACACTCCTGGTAATGACAAGAATATTGAGGAGCAATTTGGCAAGGAATTTTGGGATCACGGGTGAAAGTAATCATCCGTGAGCAGTTGAAACAAGGTCACTTGTATATTTTACACTATAACATCCCAGGATTTGAGGCCTCAGATAAAACACTCTTAAAAGGAATGATTGGACTACCCATATCACCAAGGTTCACCTCCTTTTCCGGGAACCCATCACTAAGAACTCCATAGTTAAGTGTGCTAAGCTTGGAGTAGTACTGGGATGGTTGACCTGTCTGGAAGTTGATCCTGGCATGTGCCTCAGTGAGGACAAAGTACACAGTTAAGGCTAGTGGTGGCCAGTGGGGACATTCATCATTCCTGAAACTCTACTAGAGCCTTGGGCAGTGGGCCTGGGCGTTACAAAATGGTATCAACGCCTTAGTAGTCAGCAATCTAGTATCTCAAAATTTTGTGTTAGAATTCTTATCTTTATCTACCTTTTTAGGAGAACCGATCTATTCAGGGACAAGAGCGGTGAGTCCTCGCAGTCCCGCGAGAGACAAGGAGATGGGTACTCTACACTGTTGAACCCACAGTTCGGGATGCCACTCATCGAGCTGCCGCTGACGACACCAGATGCACATGCCACCTCTGGGGGACACCAGGTCATCACCACACCTCATCCTTTTTTGGAGCCTCCTCCTCCACCTCTGCTTACTACAGAGTAAGAATTGGCGGTCCTACACCAGTTTTTGGCCAATTCTGTGATGGGCCCGGGTGTTACAAAATGGTATCAGCGCCTTAACAGTTGGCAATCTAGTATCTCAAAATTTTGCATTAGGATTCTTATCTGTATCTACCATTTTAGGAGAACCGATCTATTCGGGGATAAGAGCGGTGAGTCCTCCCAGTCCCGTGAGAGACAAAGAGATGGGTACTCTACACTGCTGAACCCGCAGTTTGGGATGCCACTCATCGAGCCGCCATTGACAAGACCAGATGCACATGCCACCTCTAGGGGACACCAGGTCATCACCGTGCCTCATCCTTTTTCGGAGCCTCCTCCTCCACCTCTGCTTACTGCAGAGCAAGAATTGGCGGTCCTGCGCTATTTTTTAGCCAATTCTATGATGGGGTGTGTCAACGCCATTCCTCCTCCTGAGAAACCCAAAGAGTACTCCCTCACGGAGTTTATCAAGATGCAGCCACCCTACTTCAAGGGCGAAGGAGAGATCGAGATGGTGGACAAGGCCGATGACTGGGTGTTGTCCATCAAGCGTACCTTTGAGGGTATGGCATGCCCTCCTCTCCAGAAGGTCCGCTTTGCCACCTATGTGTTGGATGGGCCAGCACACATTTGATGGAACGGTGTCGCCTACACTTGCGATGCCTCCGACATGACATGGGAACAGTTTTTGGTTCTTTTCTGCCAGAAGTACGTCTGCGCCGCCACCTTAAATAAGGAGGCAGAATTCTACAGCTTGAAGTAGGGAATCATGAGTGTCTCTTCTTATGTTCAGAGGTTCCTACTTTTGGAGCACTATGTTACAAGACTTGGAGAGGATCGCCGAGCTACACTGTTTCTATAGGGACTGAGCTACCAGTTTGGGCGAGATCTTGTTCCACAGCTCCCTCTCACCTTCCAGCAGATAGTGGATAAGGCCCTCATTGTGGAGGCCTATCCAGGTTTTTAGCCCTCGACTCAGAGTCCCAGCAAACAGAAGGGCTTCAGTGATGATCATCATGACAAGTGCAACCGTTGTCAGCGTCACCACCCTCCTGGTAGGTGTCCTACAATGCAGCCTACAACTCGACCAGATGTGAGGCACTTGATGTGCCACGAGTGTGGCCAGGCTGGTCACATCAGGCCATAGTGTCCATATCTCCAGAGAGCTGATGCACCAGCTCAGCCACGAGCACCTCAGCAGTTGCAACATCAACCTTGTTCACAACAACCCCTGAAGAACAGCAATCAACAAGGACGTCGCCCACCTATTGAGAAAAGTGCAGGCCATGTCTTTGCCATGGATTACGTGGAATCCACCGATGACAACGGAGTCATTGAAGGTATTGTGCACTTATTTCAACAACTGATAAAAGCATTATTTGATTCTGGAGCTTCAAACACCTTCATATCTTCTAAGCTTGTAGCCATGTTAGAGTTATAAACTATGTACATGGACTATATCTTAGAGGTTGATACTCCTATGGGTAAAATGTCTTCTACTTTCCTAAAAATCCCTACTGTAGACCTATGTATTTCCGGCAAGATTTTCGAGACAGACTTCATCATCCTCAATATGACGGCCTTCGACGTAATATTGGGAATGGACTGGCTTAAGAAGTTCAAAGTTGCTCTCTTCTGCGAAGATAAAAAGGTTGTCTTCTACACCCCAACGACGAGCATTTCTACATCAAAGGAAGAAAGCAAGGACATATTCAGTTCACCATTTCTATAGTCAAGGCAGAGAAGCTCATTGCCAAGGGATCTAGGGCCTACCTGGCATCGGTAGTCCTCAATCCCGCACCACCAAATATAGAGGACATTGATGTGGTTTGAGACATTCCTGATGTCTTGCCCAACGTGCTACCTGGACTTCCTCCCTCATGAGAAGTCGAGTTTTCTATCGACCTTATACCAGGAACGACGCCTATCTCCAAGCCACCCTATCGCATGGCACCTACTGAGCTGGCTGAGCTCAAGAAGCAGCTGCCAGAGCTCCTAAACATGGGGTTTGTACACCCTAGTGTCTCTCCCTGGGGAGCACCGGTGCTATTTGTGAAGAAGAAAGATGGGTCCTTGTGGATGTGCATCGATTACCGTATATTGAATCAAGTGAAGGTCAAGAATCCTTATCCGCTGCTACGCATCAGTGATTTGTTCCACCAGCTGAAGTCTGCTATTGTATACTCGAAGATGGATTTGCATAGTGGCTACTATTAGATGTGGGTGAAATATGATGATGTACTAAAGACGGCTTTCCACACTCGTTATGGGCATTATGAGTTCCTGGTCATGCCATTCAGTCTGACCAACTCCCCTACTGCCTTCATGGATCTGATGAATCGGGTCTTCCGTCCCTACCTCAACAGCTTCGTGGTGGAGTTCATCGATGACATGCTTATCTACTCAGATTCTATGGACCAGCACTGCGAGCATCTACGGATCGTTCTTCAGGCCTTACGAGAACATTAGCTCTATGCAAAGTTCTCAAAGTGCGAGTTTTAGCTCAACAAGGTGATGTTTCTTGGCCATGTTATCTCGGCGGGACATATTGTTGTGGATCCTGTCAAGATTGAAGTTGTGACAAAGTGGCAATCACCAAAGAACCCCTCAGAGATACATAGTTTTCTAGGCTTGGCAGGATACTATCAGAGATTTGTACATAATTTCTCCGAGTTGGATCTTCCTATGACAAAGCTGACACGCAAGGATGCCAAGTTTATCTGGACTCCTGAGTGTGAAAATAGTTTCTTAGAGTTGAAGAAGTGCTTGACGTCTGCCCCTGTGCTTGCTTTACCTGTTGAGGGTAAACCCTATGTTATCTTAACTGATGCTTCTAAACTAGGGTTGGGATGCATCCTTATGCAAGAAGGATGCGTGATTGCATATGCCTCATGCCAATTGAAGCCTAATGAGGGTAATTGGCCTACTCATGATCTAGAGTTGGCTGTCATAGTTCATGCACTGAAGATATGACGACATTACTTGTATGGGGTACAGTTTGAAGCCTTCTGCGACTACAAGAGCCTATGCTACATGATGACTCAGAAGGTCTTGAATATGCACCAGAGATGATGCATGGAATACCTCAAGGACTATGAATTTACCATCACTTATCATCCTGGTAAAGCCAATGTTGTTGTTGATGCTCTGAGTAGGAAAAAGGATGCAACTTGTGCTTCTATCAGTTACTTCTTATGGAGAGGCTTAGAACATATCTCAAGTTGGAGACCTGAGCTACCTATTATCGGTGATGACTCTTCTGTGGAGAAGGTGAGAGTACAAATGGCTAGTTTTCCTATCACTTCCACCTGGATTTCTGAAGTTATTGTTGCACAGTTGGATAGTTATGAGCTTGATGAGATGAAGATGTTGACAAAGAAACCACAATCTAAGTTTTCTGTTGGAGTGGATGGTGCTATCCGCTTCGTCCATAGATTGTTGATACCTGATGTTGTTGGTCTGAGACAGAGAGTTCTGGGTGAAGCCCATGGGTCTAAGTACACTATTCATCATGGTACCACAAAGATGTACAAGGACTTACAATGGGGTTTCTGGTGGAAAAACATGAAGAAGGATATTGCTACTTATGTTGCAAAATGCTTGACGTGCCAATAGGTGAAAATTGAACATCAGTGTCACGGTGGTCTTCTCCATCCACTTGAGATACCAGAGTGGAAATGGGAGAAAATCACTATGGATTTTGTTACTGGGTTTCCAAAGTCAAAGTGTGGGTACGATGTGGTTTGGTTTCTTATTGATCGCCTGAACAAATCGGCTCACTTTCTCCCATTCAAGAGCACCTACAAGGTTCCTGATATGGCACAATTGTATGTGGATTGGGTTGTTCGCCTACATGGAATTCCCAAGGTGATAGTTTTTGATCGAGACCCAAAGTTCACTTCTCATTTGTGGAAGCAGATACAAGAGGAGATGGGTTCTGACCTACTTTTCAGCACAACATACCATCCTCAGATAGATGGCCAATCTGAGCATACAGAATAGATTCTGGAGGACTTGTTGCATGCTTGTGTGATGAATTGGGGAGGTGTTTGGGACAAATACCTTCTGTTGGCTGAATTTGATTATAATAACAGTTACTAAGACAACAATGGTATGCCACCATTTGAAGCACTTTATGGATGACCTTGTCATTAACCACTACACTGGGATGATGTGGGTGAACGAGCACTGATGAAGAGTGATGATATGTATATGATGACTGATAAGATCTACTTGATCAAGAAGAGGATGCAGGCTGCCCAAGATCGACAGAAGGTGTATGATGATAAGAAGAGATCTGATGTGAGCTTCTTGGTTGGTGATTATGTGTTCCTCAAGATAAAGCTAATTCACTCTATTGCAAGGTCTAAAGTCAAGGGCAAGTTGAGTCCTCATTATGTGGGACCATTTGAAATCTTGGATAGAGTTGGGGAGTGTGCCTACCGCCTATCTCTACCTCCCACTTATGATAAGATTCACAATGTGTTCCATGTATCTATCCTAAAGAAGTATGTGAAGGATCCTAGTCATGTGCTGACAATTGAACCTATTAAGTTACGAGAAGATCTGTCCTATGAAGAGTTTCCTGTGAAGGTCGTAGATTCCAGAACAAAACAATTGAAGCACAAGGAGATTGAGCTTGTGAAGATTCTCTGGAAGTACCATGGTCTTGAGGAAACTACTTGGGAGTTGAAAGAAGAGATTTTGCGAACCTACCCCTCCCTCTTTGCTTGAGATTTTGAGATGAAATCTTTTAAAGGGGTAGTGTGTTGTAACATCCCCAATTCCAAGTAAAAAACATCATTTCCTTTTTATTTAACCCTTACTTTGATAAATACATAATGGAGATCATTTTTCATACTTTGCATTGAATTAGATAACTTTTGACCATCTAACCCTAGATTGACTCAAGTTGGTTTCCATAGAGTTGAAGACATGTGGAATTGCTATCTTAATACCTCAATTGGCTAACTTATAAGCAATAATGATGATCTAGATTACTTTACCCTAGATTTGTGAACTAGGATAGACTTGGGTATCATATAGGACAATAATTGAGTTTAGGTGGAAGGTTTGACCATATTTGACCTTTAGACTTAGTTCATTGCATTAATTGAATGAATTATGCACTATTGTTAAATAATAGCTAAAGTAACCTTATAACCCAAATATAAGCCCTTAATCGAGTTCCTCATAACTTAATTAGTCAACCCTCAAAATTTGGGGTAATTTGGATGTTAGATGCACCCTTAATTAGACCCTTGGGGAATATGTGTAATTAAACATAAGGTTTTGAACAAATTATTGGTCACACTTTGAACCCAGGGTCCACAACCGGTTTATTTCTTTTGTCACAGACCATCATCTGGTTCGGATTACCGATTGGAAGACCTCGTCTTCCACCTCCGAAGTCCCCACGTGTGCAGGACTGGTTCAAGAAAGCGATGGTCCTCAGCGCCGTTCTCTCGCCACAACCAACGAATCCTCATGCTTTCTTCTCCAACAGAACCCCCTCCCTCACCCGAGTCCAACGATCCATTGCTTGGTCTCTAGAGATCCCTAGGGCGGGGATGCCTATTTCTACCCAAACGGCAGCCATTGTGACGCTTTCAGAAACCCCCACTCCGGTGCACCGTTTCTCACCTCCCGCTCCAGAAACCTTCACCGGAGGCCCCTATTTCCTTCTCTATTGTTGATTTCTCGCGTGGACACCTGGAAGCTGCTGCCAGCGTGGGTCGTCTTCTCCGGTGAAGACGGCGAGCAACTTCTAGTTTTCGCCTCCTCAGTCAAATCCTCCATGAGGTAACCATCTCAGACCATTACTCTTTCTTACTGCGCATCGATTTGGCTGCGTTTGTGACTCGTTTGCTCAGTCGACAAGATGCCCCATTTCTCCTCTATTTTAGTTACCTGGCGAGAAGAGACCCCATGAGGTTCTTGACCCTAGGGACACAACCAAACCTATCGTGCGTAATCGGTAGGGCTTATGGGATTGAATGACACTAAAATGCATGTAGGTACACTTCCCTGCCAAGTGTTGTTCCCCTTCATAGTCAGTTGTGGTTTTTAATGTCCTGCTGCCCAGATAACTATAATATTCCTGGTGTTTTTCTTCCTCAAGCATTGACGAGTCTATCTTGCCATGTCTATGCATATATCAGATCCTCCTTAACGATGTGGACTCAGCTCCATCACTGGCAGCCTTTGAACCACTACCATTCAGTATCTCTATTCCCCTACGACCTACTCTGTAGGTGAACCGTGTTGAGCATGGTCCTTGAGATACCCCAAATTTGGGATCCTCTACTCCAGAGGAACCTTATAGTCTCACTGGGATCATCATCGGAAGTTGAGGGAGTCCAGATCTCTAGCACTGACTGAGGGAACCAGATGGTCATGAGCTCGAAGCACCTGCAGGTGACCATGGCACAAGGCACATGGAAATCAATCCCTGGGGTAAAAGCCCTACCCTGCCCTGCCCTTGGAGCTTGGGCACAACCTGTATCACCTGTGAAGGGTATTTTAGATCTTTCACACACTTTGACCCATTTTTGACCAAGGAGTTCTCTGACAAAGTTCAAGTGTCACATTCCTATATAAATCACAATCCATTTAGGGGGGTAATCCGATCTTTTCACATTTTATTTTTCCTCTTAATCAGAAAATGATTTTAACTTGTAAAATTCATAAGTAATTATTGGCTTATCCAAATAATACAAATAAATATGTTTTTGGGATCAGAAAAATATGACTAATTTATTGGGATAGGATTCACAACCAGATTTCCAACCGACAGTAGGGTCAATTTTTAAGCTAGGGTTTTAATGCATATTATATTAATTGTATGCACATATATTGTGACTAGGTTGAGACGACCCTGAACCTAAACTTAGGAGGTGTTATTGAATATCTAGGACTGATCATAAGGTATGTACATCCTCAATTTTATTTTGGGAATTATTTGACTGAACCTACATTTCTTTAATGAGGCATCTGGTGAACTATCAATTTTATTTAAAATCGAATTGTTGGACATTCATACTTTCTACCTTTGATTCATATAAATTCCTGTGATTGTTGGAATATTCATTTATAATGTGTCTTTGGACCCCTCCTTCTATGATTGCCATTTTATGTGAAATTGACTAAAATGTTAGTCTTGCCACTCCATTTATGCATGCTATGTGTTTGACTAGAATATCTAGAATAGTGGTACTTATGTACAACCATACTTATATAGGTCGTGTGTATTTTGCCCAGGGTGTGCATTTCCACCCTTATTTCTTTTAGGCCATGATCCTATGGTGTTATGGCCCTATTTTAGGTATATTTAGTCTACATTGTTATGCATGCAAATATTCATTGTTTTAATATGAATCTGTGGATGATTGTTATGGAAAGACACTCTTTTATTATCATGTTTGTAATATGAAATTTAATATGCCTCATTTCTTTTGTTACTTTTCTCTTGAACATACCTACTTGTAAATAGCCCCCTTTTCTTATGGGAACATCTCTGTTTGCACTTTTAACCCTATATAATGCCCAGAATGTTTTATATATGTACATACTCAGCCTTTGCTGACCTCTTTATTATTTCCTATGTTCTGGGTGATGTTCCTTTCCACCCAGGTAAAGAGGAGCCTGTGGTGACCTTAGAGGAGGCTCGGGCGTTACGTACACAACATGGATGAAGTGAGTGTTTATATCGATGAACATACCAATTTCATCAAGAGACAATATCCTCGAGCCAATTCAATGTGGCTTGCTAGATTGCATAACAAGACATTTATTAAGTGGTTCGAAAATAAAGTCTTACATCAACTATCTCAAACACCAGATGATATTACTGAAACTATCAAATGCCTCACCTTTAAACCAAAATTGAATGTTATGTCTTATGAAGGGTATGACATTAATGGATTCACATATTACACAAAGTGCTAAGATGATAAGTGTGTCGTCCAAAATAGTGGGGTCACCCTTCAAGCATCGACTATGATTTTTTCAAGTGCAAAGGATAAGAGTCCATGTGAAGCTAAAATGTCATATTATGGTGTCATTGAAGACATATGGGAGTTTGACTACATAGATTTCAGAATTACGCTCTTCAAATGTAATTGGGTTGATAACACCAAAGGAGTTATAGTGGATGAATTGGGTTTCACTTTAGTGAACTTTGAAAAGATTGGTGAGAAGGGTGAACCATTCATATTGGCATCACAGGCAAAACACGAATTTTATATCGATGATCCTGCAAATGATAAATGGTCGGTTGTTCTTCATGGTGAAATATAATTCATTGAGGATCCTATAGATGAAGAAGAGTACTATGATAAGTATGATGACTCCAGTCCATTCTCAGTTGGGTTGCCAACACCACAAAATATTGAAGCTAATGATGACTTGTATGTGTCCGGAGATCACAATGAAGGATTGTTAATTGATAAATGATCTCAATATTAGAGGCATACATGTTTATATTTTTTTTATATGTTTCATTTGTATATGTGAACTATACAATGTTTGATTTTTCAATGTTTCATTATTTTCTAGTAATGTCAAATGCTAAATGTTTGATTTTTTAATGAAATTTTCAGATGGCTGAGCATGGGCATGATGACCATGATGTCCATGATGAGCATGGTGAGGATACCAATGCACCGCTTCACAATGTAAGTTTTAAAAATATATCATATATTTCTATCTATATGCCCATTTATAGTTTATATCTTGTAAGTGTGTTTATTTTGTCAAATTTTAGGTTGATGATGCACATGCACCCTCTGTAGCACTTGAGGCACTTGATGAGCAGTACCAAAAAGTTGACAAGACAAGGGACATCACTATGATGAAGAAGTTAATAGTGCTAAGGGGCAACAGACCCAAACTGGTTGTGGATTTTGATAATGCAGGAAATGCAATTGGAGTAAACCACAATTTGTTTGTTTCATATCTTGGGTATGTTACTCGTAGCCATTGTGGTTGTAAGATAAATTCTTGGCATAAAGTACCTAAGGGGAAGAAAGGCTTAATATGGAAGGATTTATGTACAAGTTATTATTATTTGCAATTCTATTTTGTAGATTACTAATTTTTAGGATACTAGTTAATACCAATTCTATTTTGCAGAGTATATTTGTGTTGGATGAAAAGTTGCATCGTAAATGTGTGATGCAACACTGTGGGAGGGTCCTAAGGAACTATAGGACAAATCTCACCCGAGAATACATAAAAGATTGTGTGAAGAGGAAGAAGTCAGCCACTGAACAGTGGAACTTCCTGGACCAAGAAGAATGGGACGTGTTTGTTGCTTCAAGAAACACTGATGAATTCAAGGTATTAGGTGTTACTCCCTATTTAATTAATATACGTTGTATTCACCTATTCAAGATTAACCTTTAGTGTTACTAACCAAATCAATGTGCATACTAACAAGGCTATTAGTGAGGCGCAAAGAGCAAGGTGTGCACTGAATGTGCATGACCACACAATGGGTCCAAAGGGCTATGCAAGCGATCTTCAAAGACTACAAGCTGAGTGTACTACTCAGTCTACTGCTACACATGAGTCCTCCACTAAAGGTACCACACCTCTGCCTCACCATGATGTCTGGATAGCTGGGAGGAAAAACAAGAAGGGAGAAATAAAGAAGCCCACAACTACTGAGGCGACTGCAAAAATGGTAAAATACAACTCTTAGAGCAATCGTTCGAATATTGATTATTTGTGGTGTTTACTTACTTACCAATTTCTATTGATGGCGATTAGCGGGAGCTGCATGAGCTGAGGAAACAAGGCAAGTTCATCCCTGAGGGCACATGGGATGAATTGACTGTTACTTTGGGTAACCTAGAGCATCATGGACGTGTTAAGGGTGCAGGCATTGGTGTGGGCATCAAAGCGTTCTTTGGGCCATCCCAACATAAACATGTCCCAAAAGTGGGAATTTCACAAGAAGAGGTAACCTATTCTTTTTTTAGAATTCTACTATAAAAGGGAATTCAATAATCAGAAGCTAACGTTTCTTTTATCCATGTATAGGTAGATAAGATAGTTGAAAGGAGAGTCAAGGAAGTAGTTGATAAGACACTCCATGAAGCAATGAGTAATTGGTAGGCATCTCTGACTGCCACTCAGATAGTACCTATGGCGTCCCTCTCTACTCCTACTATAGAGGTTGGGAGTAATCTTGTAGACCCACCACCTAGTACATTCGTTGTTAGTATTTTTATGACATAGTAGCTAGTCTTTTCAAGATGATATGTATATATGTATATAACATTCTTTACGTAAATTTGTAGGAGTTGAAGCCATGCCATCTAAAAAGTAATGAATACGTTGTTGCAGAGGCGTTGTCTTACCCATCCCTTCCAGGGGAAATGTTTCGTGGGTCTCCATTACCAAATGGTTGGGTACGTGTGAGCCTGCTACGTATATTCCCCAATGGGATAGATCTTCTATTGCCATATGCCCACCTAGATTGTGAAAAGCTTGGTGAGGCAGAAGGCGGAGTGATATTGTGGCCCAAAGTGGATGTCGTCTATACTGAAATTGTATGGTAAATTTACATTACGTTAAATTGTTAGTGTGTATATATGAGGTCAATTGATCTGAAATTATATATACATGTTAAAACGAAGACACCCAGAGCATCTAGGCCTCCACCTCCACCTCCACCTCCACCTCCTACATTACCAAGTTGGGTTCCATAGGACCTACCTACCCCGTTATGTCCTAATTATAGGGGTATGGCAATATGGTTAGGCGAACATGAAATAAATTCCCCTATAAATGTTTCTATAGATGCGGATGTTGCGGGTCAATCATATAAAAACAAACTATTTATACAAGATATTTTGGAGTTGTTTCACTATGATTGGCTGAATACATATGTGATAGAGCTATGGATAAGGTGAGAGATTGTTTATACATCCATATACCTTGTGTAGGATCTGGTGATCTGGTTTCTTATATATTAATGCATACATAATACATGTTTTGCAACTACTTAGACAAGATATGTGCAGATTTTTCATTTGAAAGTGTAGGATTTTTTATTCCATCTTTGATTAGTCTAGTAGCTAAGACCCTTCGTCAGTTCAACAATATTGTTGTGATGCTTTTACAAATTTTGGTCAAAATAAGAAGACGGTGATAATAACTCCATTCAATGTGGAGTAAGTTTACTTTGCTTATAATTTGGACTTAAGAAAATTACATTTTTATTGTGGATTTTGAGTTATTAATTTTTAACTTTTTTACCTCTAGGGGTACGCATTGGGAGTTACTAGTTATTGTCCTTGGGACGTTCACTGTCTATTATCTAGATCCTAAGGGGACTAAATTAAATCCAAAATATGGACATGCAACGAAAATGGTATTATTCCGGTGAGAAATATTTTATTTTTATATCTGTTAACATATGTTATTACATTTCTATTTAATTATGCAATTTACTGTGTTACATTAACATGTAGGGGTTTACATGAATTCAAAAAGGATGGAGGAAAGGTTCCCAGGAAAAAGAACCAGTCAATAATTTGGGAGAACGTGGAAGTAAGTTCCTGACTCCAATGTATATTATTTATGTGAACTGTGCTTAGTTGTATTTTTTAATATTTTGTATGTTTCAATTTATAGTGTGCTACACAAGACAACGGTTGGGCATGTGCATACTATGTGATGCGATTTATGCACATGATTATCAAATATGATGTAGTGGACATTGATACCATACATGAGGTATTATATATAGTCTCATTAGATAATATGAAATATATCAATCTTATTTATATATTATTAATTATATATATACATCATGATCTTATACATCATTCTCTTTGCATGTGTTTAAAACTGACCCCACTACAGGTAAAGCCTTATCAGATGTACATGCTTCCTATATGATGGAAGAATTAAATGATGTAAGAGAAGAATGGGAAAAAGCCATACAAGTAGTGGGGGTTTTAAAATATAATTGGGATGTTGATAGTGATAATGACTAAAGAATAATATTTTGTAAATGAATTTTTCTGAATTGTCAAATGTGTGAATGTTTCTACATGTCTAAATGTTTCTACATGTGTCTGAATGTTTATACATGTGTGAATGTGAAAATGAATGGAACTACAGGTTGCTACATGAATGTTTCTTCATGTGCATGTGTGAATGTGAAAATGAAAGGAACTGTAGGTTGCTACATGAATGTTTCTATATGTGTCTAAATATTTCTACATATGTGAATGTGAAAATGAAAGGAACTGTAGGTTGCTACATGAATGTTTCTACATGTGTCTCAATGTTTCTACATGTGTGAAAATTGAATGGAACTGCAGGTTGCTAAATGTATGAAAATGAATCTTGTTAAATTTGCAGGTTTGTGGCATGTTGTTGGCTGATATCAATGGATGTCATAAACCTACAGTTTAGTTCCACTGAACTGTAGGTTTCTTTATCCTACGACCAGCCATAGAAGGCCTTCCAACTGATAAGAAAAAAAATCAAAACATAGGCATCAGTTATTAGTTGAAAACTGACAATAAAGGCTTACAACGTCGGTTAAGAGAAAAAAACCACCGTCTAATGTGGCCAGACAACACAACTGTGGCGGCAGGTGATATGGCGTCGATTATTACTAAGAAACAGACACCGATGGTGTCCTAGATGGCACCCTTTTGTGGCGCGAAGGGTTTGGGCGTCGGTTTCCCTACTAATAACCGACGCCTATAGTGCCCCTGCTGGCGCCCTTTTTGTGGTGTGAAGAGTTCTAGCATCGGTTTCCCCACTAATAACTGACGCCTATAGTGCCCTGCTGGTGCGTTTTGGGTGGCACAAAGGTTTTTGGCATAGGTTTTCAAACTGACGCCTAAGGGTTCACCTTTTAGTGTCACCCACATAGGTGTCTCTTTTTAACCGTCGCCAAAAGCCCTAAATAACCAACACAAAAGGTCAGTTCTGTAGTAGTGGCACGACGTTAGAAATAGGCAACAACAAGATTCTATGCAATGAATCAGCCTTAGGCAGTAATTGATCCACGAGTAGAGATCAGATGAGATTGTTTCATTCTGATATGTCTTCTCCTGATTTTATCTGTTAGTTATAAGAAAAGTAGTTGTTTTTTAGATTCCTTTGATTAGTCCTATGAGGACATAAGGAGGATGAGAACTTACATTCTATCCAAGTAATCCTTAAAATGTTTTATAATTACTTTTGTCTATATATAAGAAGATGAGGTGTAAATGAGATGCCTGGAGAAATCTAGGGATACTTATCCCTGCAATATGGATGCTATGAAAAGAAAGGTATATGATGTAAAACAAGGTGCATACTACCTACTCTTAGTACTTGTATACCCTGGCCAAGTATTCATCTACTTGAAGGAAAGGTAAATATAGGACTCTTATGTTGTTATCGTTCTAATTATTCTGATCAACTAGTCATTTTGAGACAATTTTATGAGCATAATTAAATTGAAAATATGGCATGGATACTTCTATCACATCTTAACTGCAATAAAATAGAAACTGAGTCACACCAATCTGTGAGTGTGAGAAAGTAAAAATTACAATTCTCATGATTAGAGAAAGGGAACAAGGGAGATGATCCCTATTCAATAAAGAATTTGTGAAGAATAAATATCTTTCCATGACATGAATATAAATAAAATCAGAAAATATTGATGAACATACTAGACAATAACAAAGAAAGGAATGATGACACGTAATCAGATTTATAATTCCTATGTTGATGGCAAGAAACCTAAGATGAAACAAGATTGAATGACACATGAATAGTTGAAAGTTCATGCAATAATCAAAGAAGGTGATAATATATTTTCTTTGATAAACAACCTTGAATAATGATGGGGCGATATAAAGGAATATGTTTCCTTGTGTTATTTCCTTGCAGGGACATGACAATTGAGTAAGTCTTATGACACTTGATGAGCATGGATTAGAAGTAATCTATAGATGGGTACTTTGAAAAGTATCAGCTAGTCCTGGATCTTGGTTCCAAGGCAAAGATTATATGTGATAAGTAATGTCCCAACATGAAAGAAAGGTCCTACTATATGTTTGGCTTTGGTAATAACAATAGAGAGATGGAAATGATGAGGATGTGATGTGTTTTAGGCACATGTAACAGATACCAAGGTAAAAAATCCTAACAACCAAGAACTTTCAATGGTTTGAGAAAATGAGAACATGACTCCTGATATGATGATTAATGTTTGGTTACCTAGAAGGGCCAACTTTGATATTAGTCTAGTTACATAACTATAGTATGGATATCATATGTTAGGGTTTTATGCTCTGCATAAATGTAACATCGATAAGGATGTATTAATTGAAGGAAAAATTGTAGAATCATCTTGGTAAAAGCTTATCAAGCTAAATATAATTCCTTAGAATATCCCTATCTAGATCTATTGAGGCAGATTATACATATAACATCTAGAGTCACCTCTGAGATAGTTCTTCTTTGATAAGTATCCTCTCCTTATGACAAGAAAATAAATAGCTAACATGATGGTTGGAACAAGTCATAAGTAAGTTAGTGTTGTGTCCGCAGATTAGAGAGGTACAACAGATGTATGATAAGACTTGTAGTCCCAAATGGGTGACAAAATGTAACTCTAGTCTTTCCTTGAAGGAGAAATGCTAAACTAAGTGAGAGGTATGGAAGATTCCCAAGATCAAGAATCTTATTACATAAATATGTAAGTTGTGAAGGTGACAGATCAATGATGTTTGACACCTGAGTTATACAAAGTATGTATAGTACTTCTCTGACTAAGAAAGTGTTACCTGACACAGAATTGACTCTACAGTCATTAATAGAAAGGACAGTTGAGTATGTGTCATGTATGATAGATTCTATGATGACCATGAATGGAAGGACTATGTGCTGGTCCAAGTTTTATGGCATCTCTATAACATCAAGATGTTATGTGGAGGCTTGGTGATATGATGCATGAATAACAATTGTCTCCCTTCATCTGGGATTTCGGGTATGAAATCCTTGCTAGGGGTTTATAACTTGTAACATCCCTGACCTGGGTGTAGGGATAACCCTATTTTTTTCTTAAATAAGTAGCTTATAACTTTAATATAATTTTCTAAAGTGTTTTGTCATCAGGTGACAAACTTATATTTCAAGTTTGGTCTTGTTTGAAAAATGTTTGAGCAATGTTCTCTTGTTTTGGATCAAAATGCAATTTAGCCACAATGAGGGGTTATATTGCAGTATGTCACATGTTGAACATTCCTTAAGTGTTTTAGCATCATAAGAGAGAGAATGATTCTAAGTGGTGGCTTGTGGAAAGCCTAAAATTCCAAGTTTGAGCTTGTTTAAATAATGTTAGTGCCTTGTGTACCAATTTTGGTACAAATTGTAATTTACCCAAAATGTAGGGTTGATATGAAAATTACCACCTCAAGAGTGTCGCTACTCCCTCTATTTATCATTTAGAGGATAGAGAAAGAAGGAGACACCATGTCTAAATCATCTTTGATTGATGGTACTCTTGGTGATGAAAAGACCATGAGATGATGTATAGTTGAACCCCTTACATGTGTTGTATCGGGTTGTAGAGTTCACATGAGAGCTCCTATTGGCCAAGGAGCCATAGAGGGAGTCTCATATCGGTTTTTGAACTCTTGGAAAAGGCCATGATGGCATAATAACCTAAAGAAGGTGAAGTGTTTCAGTTTACAACTTCCTTGGAAAAGTTGTATCGAGTTATGAATAAAGTAGTATTGAGTTGATATATCTTATCCAAAGAAATAAGTGATGGCCGAAATTTCATCTCCTGATTATCCTCAAGTGTTTTTCATGTCAATATAAATAATAATGCATGCATTTACATGTGTCCACCATGAATGGACATGTGGCACCTAGTAGCTTAAAGTGATGACATCTCATATTCACTCTTTTTCATGAACCTCAACTATATATACCACTTCTTTCACCTATTAGTGAAAATTTTCAAATCTACCACCCTCTTGATTTTAAATATCATGCATAGTGTTATGGTATCGTGCATAGGTGAAGGGGTATTATTCATAGAGCCTTGGTATCGACCATAGTGAAGCAATATCGGCTACAAGTGAAGTGATATCGGCCACAAGTGAGGGGATATCGTGCATAAGTAATGAGATATCATGCATGGTGCTAAGGACCAAGAAGGAGCTCAAGTCTTAACCCTAAAGTGAGGCCATGATCATCTGCACCCTTGGATTAAAGCATGGATCTAGGGTTGAGATCTTCCTTTCTTTTCTTCTTCACCAAATACTTATCCATGGTGATTCTTTGCCTATAGAGGAGTTGTGAAGCTCATCTTCAACCCTGGAAACGTGAAGCTTTGGAGCTTGGAGCTTTGAAGTTGTTCTTTAGGTGGGTTATATAACTTGAACCCAATTATGTTATTATTCACCTTCAATTCTGTTGAAATTGTTGATCTACTTTCAATTCTAAATTCACTTGAATAATTGATGATCCTATGAGTTCTAAAAGTTGTTTAGGACTATTGTCCATGAACTAGAATAGTAACATCAAGATTCTATAGGTTGATGATGATGACATCATCAAGGTACAACCCAATATCTAGTTGAAGAACCTCTAAACCTGAGATGATGAGAAACCCTAGATAATGGGTAACCCGATATGGTGATATGAATACACCACTAGCATGATATAGTTATGAGTTGTGCCTTATGGATGATATGAGTGAGACACACACATATCTTGTATCTGATATGAGGTCAAACCCACACCTTATGCACGACATGGGGTCAACTATATACCCTAATCCGATATGGTGTTGAAATCCAAGATGATGATATGAAACTCGATATACCTTGGAACCCCACACCCCTATCATTTTGTATAATGTGTTCATTGTGAAGGGTTCAACCAGTTGTCTAGCCTGTCACTTCATACATGATAGGATTGATCTCTTGAAGGTATGAGTATAAGGGTCAAACCCGATATGGTAACCTGAAATAGTGAGATGAATATACCATTAACATGATACCATGATAAATCATATACCTTATGCACGATATGATGATGAATTTCACACCTTGTGCATGATATGGTATCAAGTATACACCTTATATATGATATGAGGTCAACCACTCACCTCATACACGATATGGAAATAAGTACCTCTAAATTGAGATGGCAAACCCTAAATGTTGGGCAACTCGATATGGGTGCATGATATGGTAATGGGGGATACACCTTATACACGATATGGTGATGAGGATACACCACAAGCACGACATGGAAGCATTATATGGTGTCAAGTACACACCTTTATACCCAATATGATGGAAACACCTTAATTTAATGTATTTGATGGAGTAACACATAAGTTGTGTTATGTCAAGTAATACATTAAGATATGAAGAGTTTAATACAGTGTGTTAAGTGTAGGCCAATGTACCTTGAGAGAAGGATTGAGCCAATCTAATAGAGTATGATGTAGTCAACATCCTAATGAGGATGAGAGAGAAACTTATACTTGTATGATAATCATGTAATGAGTATACATTGATACTCCTAGTATGAGTGGAGTATGAATTAGGGTTTGAATCTTGATAATATGATTTTGAAACCCTAATTGGTTAATAAGGGGAAACCCTAACCCTAATGAAAGGGTGATGGTATGCACCTGAAACCCTAATCGGTTAGAATGAAAAACCCTAACCCTAATAATGGGAAGGTTGTATTTCTCTTGTATCACATGGTGTTGTTATGTACTTGCTATTGTTTTTATCATGAAGTGCTAACCATGCAGGAATCATGAGATGATGGGCATAGCTAGGTATCATCTGTGATGTTTTATATAATATAGATTGAAATGGGCCTTGTGGGCCATGTTAAATACTTGTACAACAAGTATAATGTTTATATGGTCTGATATCTTAAAAGATAATTGTTGTCTAGTGAGAGGTGACAAGATATTTAAATGGTCCTTGTAGGCCATGTGAAATACTTGTACAGCAAGTATAATATATACCTTGGTCTGAGGACCTACAGGTAACAATTACCTGATGAGAGGTGACAATGTCCAGTGATGAACTAAGGGTTTGAATACCCATATCTAGTAATCATGATGATGATAATGCTAAGGGAGAAGAATCCCTAGAAATGTGATAAGAGACTAAGATCTTGAGAGTTATGCATTCAATGTGTTCCAAAGATCATGAAATTACTTGATAGACGTATAACACTTTTCTTTGTAGCATATATTATAATTCATGTTTGCAACTTGGTTAATGCTAAAAGATATTTTAATGCACCTAATTAAGTCAGAGAGTATATTTTTGAATATGCGGGGGTGAAGGATGAAGTATATCCATATGTCCTAATGATGAATTGATGTAGCACCTTCCTCATTTATTTTATATCAAGATGATAAGAATCTCCCGACCAAATGAGGAATCGATGTGTAAATTCTTCTTCATTTTGTGTGTAATGGGATTGATGTATAAATCTCCCGACCAGGTGACAAATTGATGTATAATCTTTCTTATCCTTATAATCTGAGAAAGCTCATTCAGCTTCTCGTGAAGAGAGTGCACGCTACGACTATAACTCTAAAGTGAAGATACATGTATACCCTGGTAAGCTAATTGTAGTTAACACAAGATGTCCTACCAGTAGTCTCAAACTGACCGAGACGGGTGAGGACTTGGAAGTCGGCTCTTCCATTGGCCTTGTATGGTACCAATTTAGACTAAGTGGTGGTCGGTTGGAGCATGAGCGGTATACCTCTTCTCCTCTGAGCATAAGTGTGAATGTAAACATGTAATCAGCTGTGTAGCATATTTTCTTAAGGATTGAACATGGAAAACATTGGTTGATGCTTCATTACTTTTATACATCTTATTTGATAGATGTTATACATGTTCTTCATATTCCTTATAAAGCAATTAGATGATCTATAGCTCTGTCATTGATAGATGAACTACTTTAACATTGTTATTTCTTTACACTGCAATTAAATAGTGACTAATCTTGCTTTTTAATATAAAAGAACCTTTTCTCAGTTTTATATTGTTTACCTATGATAATAATATTATTGATAGAGAGTTATATCTCTCACTGGGACAATTGTCTCACACTGTGGGACCCACAATTTTTAGGTGGATGTGCATGAGGAGGTAGAGACCATTCTGTAGAGGAAGGACAACAGTAGGTGCAATAGTAATAGCTCAGGTTGAGCGTACTATCTATCTATCTTATAGATAGAAGTCCTATGTGTTGTCTCTTTACTCTCAGGTCCTTGGAGTCTGTACGTAATGGTTTTATGAGCGATCTGAGATTTTGTCTTGATTGCCTCAAGGTTTTATGTTGCTTATGTATATGTTTGGGTAAAGCAACTTTTATATGTTATCCTTGAGATGAGATGATACAGTGTATGTACAATGTGAACCATGATATGTATAAAGTTTTGGTTCTTTCCTTTAGATTTTTCTGGCAATGGATCTCTTTGCAAAATGCTTTTAATTTTTAGTGTTTTGTGTTAATACACTACTTGTGATTAATCCGCAATTATTATTGGTGGCGATTTGGCTTGATTCGATGTTGGTTCATCACATAGACGTTTAGATTTTCTAATTTTTGATCTAGATGCTGATCATACATATCTTTCTAGGCTATTTTGTACTAAAAACATCTTGGCACATTTTATGAGTTGAACTCTTTTATCATCATGTTTTCATCATTTTAGCTTGTATTTGTTTCTAAGGACATTCTTTCTATGTTGTAATCCTAATCATATGTACACTCCCTCTTTGATTTACTATATCTCATGATTTGGTTCCATGTTTACTATATTTTGATTATAACTTAGATTGTTTGTTTCTCTCGTCTCTGTTTGATGTATGGTTCGAAATTGCATGATGGTGATGTATGTTTGGTTGTGCTTGGCGAAGACCTGGTTGTATGCTATTCTACCCCCTTCCTTTTTGATAATGTCAAAAGTGGGGGGAGAAGTTCAATACTTTGAAGCTCAACCATATTGCTTTTATTGTCTATGTGATCCTTCTCTTGTTCATTATATGCTTTATCAAGTGACTTGCTAAAGGACCATGTAGTATATATGTCATGTTGCTTTGTGTAGATAGACTAACTTTGTAAGAAAGAATAAGAATAAATTGAGGGGGAGAAATTCACATTGTTCAACTCTTGAATCTCCTTGAAATTCACAAGACAAAGGTATAACTTTACATATCATTTTCAATATGATTGAGGAATGGTTTTTCATTGTCAAAAAGGGGGAGAATGTTGACTTGAGAGTTATACATTGCCCATATTTTGATAATGTATCAACCATTCCATTACTATATATATAATATGTTTGTTCAAGATTAATTTCAGGCTTTAGGTGCATGAAAAGGATCAAATTACACAAACCCTAGCTTGTTCAAGTTCAAGTCAAAAGCAATGCAAGTGTGAAATTGAGGAAATTACTTCAAACAACCTTTGATGATTTTTGTAATCACTTGTATTCATGATATGACTTGTAACTAAGATGAGAAAAAAATAGGGACACTTAATTCTAACATTTAGTCACTCAAATGTCAATATAGAAAATTTGTCATAGACTATTTATCGGTCGAGTTGGAAACTCGACCGATCCAGTGATGGATTTTTTAAAGTGACCAATCAGTCAAGTTGCACACTCATAGAACTCAACTGACAGTCTTACTGAGAAAAACTAATTTTAGCTCATCGGTCGAGTTTCCCAGAACAAACTCGACCGATAGTTTGAAAATTGGATTTGTCTCTTAGTGGATCGGTCGATTTATCTTTTTTGAAACTCAACCGTATGTAATGTATGGAAAACATAGAACAAGTGATTATAATTGTTGGTGAGTTGTTTTGAGCACGAATCGATCCGTTATAACTTGGAAAATGGCTATATTTCACCCTTAAGTGATCCCACACTCAAGGGAACACCCCCATCTATAAATAGGACCCCTTGGAGTTCATCCCAAGTTTGCTCATTCATGCTATTCTAAGTCCTTTCTATAGTTGAGTGTGTTGCAACTCATTGAGCTGCTTTCTCTCTCTTATTTACATAGCATTTCATGATTATGAGTGAGTTAGGCAAGTTGTAAGCAAGCTACTATCATGTTCTTGTAAAGATCTCATTCCATTCCTTCCCTACCCCCTTTCTCAAAGAAGAAAAGGTTGAAGCAAGCTACTCTGAGTGATGGTGAAGTTGTTGTTGTTCTTCTTCAAGGTTGAAGAAGAGGTGAAGATCTTCTCCAGGTGAGGGAGAAGGCAAAGGTTGAAGATCCAAGAAGAGTGGGTAATTCCCTAAAGGTTGAAGACTTGAGAAAAAGTAGGTAAGTCCTTGGAGAAGGTGGAAGACTCTTTGCAAAGGTAAGGTTGAATACTCTTTGTAATAGATAGGTAAGTCCTTTGGTGGGTCTTGTGTTTGTAACTCTTATAAGTGAATATACAGAGTAAAGCATTTGCAAAGTCCTAGAGGTTGACCTCTCTAGGTAGTGGATTGACTCTCTCCTAGTTTGAAGAGTGGAACCACTCTAAACCACCTTGTCTAAGTGTTTGTTTCAAGATTTGTCATCCTTGCTATGCTTGCTTAGTTAGGACTTCAAATTTCTCTTAAGCTTTTGGTTTTGATTGATATAATTTGAAGGTTTATCTTATCTTGTAAGAATATTGAAGCTCTATTCACCCCCCTCTAGAGCCCTAGATCCAACAAGTAGTATCAGAGGCAAGGATCTTCTCCAACAATATACCACGAGATGAGAAGATGGGCAACAACCTACTTGGTTCACTCAACCTAGAGGGTGGATTCTCCATGGATCCTCTGGTCTTTGATGGTACCAACTTCCTCCATTGGAAGAGGTGTATGCAGTTCTACATTCAAGGCATGAACTTTGATATGTGGAAGGTGATGGTTACACCATACAAGGAACCAATTGGATCTGTTTCAACATGGAGTGAAGCTACACTAAAAGAATCCTAGCTCAATGACAAAGCCATAAGCATACTCTATTCATAACTTACCCCAACGGAGTTCAACCGCATCTCATCTTGGGACAGCACCTATGAGATTTGGGATAAATTGTGCTTTACCTATGAGGGCACAAAGCAAGTAAAGGGGGATAAGATATACATATTGAGAAACCTTCTAGAGAACATAAAGATAGGAAAGAAAGAAGGGATTGTGGAGATGTATTCTAGGCTCAATGTGATCATCAATGGTCTAGCTACTTTGGGCAACACTTTGTATAGATGTGTAATCAATTCCAAGATCTTGAGGACTCTACCAAAGAGATGGGAGTCAATGATGACCTCTATTGAAGAAGTGAGGAGCCTTGGTGACATCACTACTGAAGACCTCATTGTCAACCTCCAAGATCATGAGCCAAATCTTTACAAGCAAGAAGAAGAATCCAAGTAAGAGGAGAAGGCAAGAAGATTAAAGATAGTGCTTTCAAAGCACAAGCGGAGGCGATCATCCGTCAACAACAACTTGCTTGCTAGACATATCCCTCCTCCTCTAGTGAAGATGACGGTCCTAGTGAGAATGAAGCCAACTACACCAAGGGCAATCACTTAAAGGGAAAGCAATCCTCCTCCTATACTCCTAGATGCTACAAGTGTGGACAAAAGGAATACAAGAGTGAATGTCCCAAGTCAAGAAAGTTACACCATAAGGGTAGCTCCAAGAAGGAGTAAGAGTACAAGAAGGAGAGAAAGTACAAGAGGAAGGATAATAAGGAGAAAAGATACAAGAATGCAACTCATGAGGCTTGGGAGGAATCATCCTCAAGTGGCTCTAGCTCTGGAGAAGATGGAGAGTGCCACCTTGCACTCATGGCCTCTACTAATGAAGAAATTGGCGAGCTAAGTGAAGTAAGCTTGCATGAGTTATCTAAAGAAACTCTTATTAATATGTTTGTTTCTATCTATTCTTCTTTTGCTAAATGTAAATATAAAAGAAAAATGTTAGGAAAAATTATTGATGATTTGTATGATAAACTTGAAATTCTTGAGCTTAATGAGAAAACTCATATTGAGAGCATTGATAACTTGCAAGGTCAATATCTTGATCTTGAGATCCAATACAATGGATTTGAAGTAGAGAATTGTGTTTACCTTAAGAACATTGAAACTCTTAAGGAAGATAACTAAAAGTGCAAAAATGAGCTTGAAACTCTTAAAACTAAAAATGTTGAATTTATGCTTATTGTTGATGCTCGTAGGGATGAGAGAGATGTTTATCTTAAGAAAATTCAAATGCTTAAATCTAAAAATGATAGGTTGCTTGGTCAAGTTAATGATTTATCTTCTAGACCTATTTTCCCTAGTAATAATATTTCTTCTATTTCTCTTGAGAAAGATTCTTATTTAACTAAAGCCCTCTATTTAGAGGTCGATCTTGTTCATGCTAGAGAAGATCTTTCTAGTTTGTCTTCTACTATCATATATATTAATGATGACAATCATAGACTTAGAGCCTCTTTCTAGAAGTTACTCAAAGGGAAAAATTCCCTACATCAAATCCTTGACCATTCTACCAAACAAAGTGGTACTTGTGGTTTGGGATTTGTAGGGGGAGCACCAAAGGGAAAGAACAAAGCCAAAGGTAATAAAAAGACCAAGGAAACCTCCTTTTTCATTGGAGAGTCTTCCGGTACTAAGAATCCTACAGTTTGTTCGCATTGCAAGTTTGATGATCATTATTCTACTTATTGTTCATACAAGCCTAAGGGGACCAAACCAAAGATGAAATGGGTCCCCAAGCTAACTCTAGATCCCAAAGTTTGAGTTGGGAATTGACACTCTCCTTTCTTGCAGGAAAAAGATAGATGGATTGTTTATAGTTGATGCACCTAAGCATATGACATGTGATATAAGTTATTTCAACAACTTCACAAAAAAGAAAGAAGGTTCAGTTATCTTTGGTGAAAACAAGAAAGGTAATGTCAAAGGTGAGGGTGATGTAGGTGAATCCTTGTGTATCAAGAATTTTCTTTTTGTGGATGGCCTACATCACAATTAATTAATGTGAGTCAATTATGTGATAATGGTTACCTTGTGTTATATACTTCTTTTGAATGTTCGATTCTAGATTCCCTCACCTATTAAGTCATATATAAGGGAGCTAGAAGTGGTCATCTTTATATAATTTTTCTTGACTCTATTAAGCATGTTGTTGATAGATGCCTAGTAGTGAATTCAAATGATATTTCTCTTTGGCATCATCAACTTGGTCATGTAAATATGCATCAGTTGAAGAAGTTGAGCAAAAAGGACTTGGTCAAGGGACTTCCCAAATTGGATTTTCAAAAGGATGAGGAATGCCAACCTTGTACTCAAGGAAAGCAATCCGAGACCTCCTTCAAATATAAAGGAGTCCTTAATACCAATAGAGTTCTTGAACTTCTTCACATTGATCTATTTGTACCAAAGAGAACTCAATCACTTCGTGGTTCCAAGTATTACCTTGTTATTGTCGATGATTTCTCTAGATATACTTGGACCTTCTTTCTCATTTCCAAAAGTGATATGCTTGATGTTTTCTTGAGTTTTTGTAAATGATTTGAGAATGAAGCTTCTTGCAGGATTGTTTTCATTTGCAACAACCATGCTTCCTGGTAACCCCCAATCAAGGGAGGCTAATAGGTCAGAGGCATTATCCCAAAATTCAAGATCAATGGTTTAAAAATTTAATCAAAAATAATTATCAAATTCTACTAACTAAACTAGAAATATGGTATAAAATAAAACTTTTGCATTCCTTTTCAAAAAAGGATCTAAGACTTCTATCCATAGTAGAAATCTAACTATCTAATCCTCCTTTAAATTACTTAAATTCATCCTCATAGATTTTTTTTTATTGTTTGTCCTTTTTAGATAATACCTAAAATGCCGACAAACAAAATGACAGTCTATATATTGCTATGTTGGTATGTGGGGAACAAAAACAATTTCATAAATAGTTTCTAACAACCTAATTATCACAAATAAGTTATTAACTATCCAAATTATGCTTTTTATGTGCCTTCTCAACCGCTTTTTCCCTAAACCTTGGATTACCCTCTCTTAGGGTTTTGTCCTTGCAAGGGACATAAGGCCACTTTCTCCATCTTGAGCTTGGTGCCTGGGGTCACCTCTCATGGTGCCCAATGGTCTTCCCTCCAGGGCTTGACCAACTCAGACCTTCCTTTTGGGGCTTGGTCTTGCAACTTACATCAGGGTGGCATGTAGGTTCGAGAATACACATACATAATTAATTGTGATACTCATAGGGACTTTATAGGATTGCATAATTGACCATCCAACAGTTTAGGTTGCAATCACTCGATAAGAACATATGAGAAATGTCATGAAAATAAAGGTGATTAATCATAATTAACCACATACTTGATCCAGAGTAACTTGATGTCCAAGCAAGAATAGTAAAAAATAATCAATGAAGCAATCAATCAGTGACTCTGATATTAATGCATAACACCCATGTGTCATTAAACATTATCAAGATTGACGTAGGTCCTACATTAGGGTTTCTAGGCCATCTTTCAGGGTTTTATTAGGCTTTTAGCTTCCACCAACCAATTATCACTTTTACTGCAGTTTTTTCTCACAACCCCTAATTTTAACATCATATGCATGATTGAATCCCAATTAAGTCAAATATATCTCTTTTACATAAAACTACCAACCTATCCCTTTTAGGTCATATAAATATCATTAAGGCCAATTAGCATGTTCAGGCTCTTTTGAATTGACAACTCTGATTTCATCAATGATTACAGCCAAATTCACAAATGAACCATGATTACCATTAACATCTAGATTAGGGTTTCTAAGCCCATTAATGCACTTTATACACATGATACCCTAAATTATTTAATTAGGTACAATAGTCATCTCTTTAGATCTAAGACGTCTTTTTTATTAACAACTAGTTAATATCATCTTAAATTATCCAAAGAATGCTACTAAATTCCATTACACCAAAAATTAGGGTTTTTCATTAATAAAATCATTAAAGATAGCATCTTTACCTACTTTTAGAGTTACACACATAATTAGGCCTTGATAATATTTTTATTGTACTCCTTGCATTCTCCTGATAAATTTTCACATATAACTTGTCTTACTCTGAGCAGCCTAGCAATTTCTATGATTTTTGCAAGATTAGATTACCTGAGCTAATTAGGGCTTGACACGTCAGCGTCTCTTCTATACTCTGGGCACTCTTTCAATCAGAGAGAAAAGATTCTGGTGCCCTCAGGTGTCATGCACACATGGAGGGGTATACTTGTAAAACCACAGACTCATCTTCAACCTCTATTCTCTTGGTTTGCCAACTGCTTCTCAACTGAGTCAACGAGAGGATTGACTCTTGGCGCCAGGCCCCCTCCGCAGCTGGAAAGGGAGCTTCTAGCTCCATACCTCGCCGTCAAACCTGATGACAGGGTCAATTGGGGTGGGGATGCGTCAGTCAGAGAGAACGGCAAGGTCCTCGATCGGTAAACAGGGAAGAGAAGAGCACAAATTCGTCGACTATTTCTCAAATTAAGGGTACCGATATGCTCAGTTTCACGCTCTGGTTGTGTGGGACTGATGAGGGCATCCCGTGCAGCGCCCCATGCTTCCCCCATATATAGGGTGTAACGCCTGGGCCCACTGCCCAAGGCTCTAGTAGAGTTTCAGGAATGACGAATGTCCCCAAAGACCACCACTAGCCTTAACTGCACACTTTGTTCTCACTGACGCGCATGTCAGGATCAACTTCCCGACATGTCACCCATCCCAATACTACTCCAAGCTGAGCACGCTTAACTATGGAGTTCTTAGTGATGGGCTCCTAGAAAAGGAGGTGCACCTTGGTGATATGGGTAGTCCAATCATTCCTTTTAAGATCAACTTATCCAAGGCCTCAAATCCTAGGATGTTGCAATCTCCCCCACTTAGACTCTTGACATCCTCGTCAAGGCTCAACTATATGGCCTCATAATCTGACCCCATTTCAGTACAGACCCACAATGGCCCATGGACACCCAGCTCCCGATCATGGAATACCAGTGCAAGGGTGGCTACGTCAACCATGGACATCCCTTTCCTACATGCCTGGACCGCACGTCTCAAGACTAGCATGACATGCCCATGTGGGCCCCACCTACTAGAGGGGTTATGGCTCTGATATCATTTGTAACACCCGGTCTCGCTACTCTAGGCTCTAGTTGAGTTTCAGGAATGACGACTGGCCCCACAGACCACCACTAGCCTTAACTGCGCACTTTATCCACGTTCTTGCACAAGTCGGGGTCAACTTCCCCACTGGTCACCCATCCTAGTACTACTCCAAGCTAAGCACGCTTAACTATGGAGTCCTTTTAGTGATGGGTTCCCGAAAAAGGAGGTGCACCTTGGTGATATGGGTAGTCCAGTCATTCATTTTAAGATCAACTTATCCAAGGCCTCAAATCCTGGGATGTTACATAGGGAACCATCGAGTTCCCTGTAGATTGGGGTCTTCTCCCAAACATGACGAAACCCCCAAAAACATAGGGTGGATCAAGTCATCTTAACCTCCCGGAGTTAATGGACTCGTCCAAAGTTCCGTAGATGGCCCCAAACTCATGAAATTCCTCGATCAACCCATCACAGGATGGTCCCTGTATCCTCAGTTCCCGTGAGACTGGTATTTGTCCCAGGTCGTGAATCATAGATCCAACGATCATGGATGAGCACTCAAAAATTAAAATTAGGATTTAATCCCAGATAAATCGTGACACGTATCTTATTCCAATTATCCTCTCTCTTTAAGATAACTTCAAAATTCCATATCTAGAAAACTATGGATCCTTTTGCAATCAAATTTTAAAGGAAACTTTGGATCGATATTATCTACTGGTATACCAAAATTGAGTCCCAAACTCAAAATGAAAAAGGCATTATCTTCATGTGCAAGTTATCTTTTAATAAATCTTATTTTAAGCATATTTTCTTTCTCTTAATTTGTTATTTTCTTTATTTTGATTCCTTTTGCCATTATAAACCATGTGGAGTCACAATCTCATTCATAATGATTATGTTATCCATATTTCCACATATTTCTTATATTTTTATCATTATCTCAACTTTCCGTCTTAATAATGCTTTATTTGATTTTATCTCTTTCTTCTCTAATTATTTTTGTAACTCAGGATCCTTGGAATAGAAGAAATCCTAAGGATTCAAAAACCACTCATTGAAGGATAATTCTTAGCCTTCTAGATTCTTCTACATCTTTCATTTATCTTTATCTTATTTATTCCTCTTAGTAATCGATTTCCTTTTTCTTTTTATTCCCTTTTTCTTGTTATTGGGCTCAATAGCCAACAAGGCCCACGAAATCAAACATACAAGGCTATTTTCAAAGGAATTCATTTAAGGCACATAAATCACACAATTACACAATCATATATTTATAGGGGAAATTGCATTTCCAACCAAAAGAAACCCAAAAATTTGGGGTTGTAACATCCTTCCCCTCTTATAGGAATTTTGCCCTCAAAATTCCACCAAACAGACAAACAAAACAAGATAAGACTTTTCCATGTTCATCATGGTCCCATGTGGCTTCCTCCTCTCCATGGTGCTCCCAACAAACCTTTATCATCTTATATTCTTACATATGAGTTCTCTCACCTTGATATCTTTTACCCTCGTAGGTGACTCAGGATATTTCAGCCTCCCTAAAATCTCAATAGGTTCATGGCTTGGCACATGGTTTGGGTGCATCACATAGCACTCTAGTTCAGACTCATAGAACACATCATACATCATGTTATCTTGAGGAGTAAGGCAAAGCATAAGAAAATCCACCAATCCATCACAAATGGACCCATGTATCGGGGACTCATCTTTCCCAACCATAGCTCATAGGGGTCGGGTTTTCATAACACATATTCTCCCATAGTGAACTGCATGCCAGTCTGCTTTGCATCATCTCGTGACTCATGTCGCCCCTGGGCTTTCTCAGCCATCGCATGATCAAAGAGACTTCATCTACACACACTGTGGTCTCTCTGACCTTTAAAAGATCCTTTCACTGACATCATCCTAATGAAGTGCTGACCGACACGGCCTCCCTTATAGAGCTTCTTACATCTCAATACTGGCTATGGTGGCTATCATCATAAGCAAACTCTCTTAGGGAAGGAACTACTCCCATGTATCATCTGAATGAGCACACACACTCTCATCAGACCCTCTAGTCTGGATCATACACTCTTGACTTTCTATCAGTCAGGGGTGATAAGCAGTGCTAAACTTCAAACTGGCATCGAGTTCTTCATGTTCCTACTTCCATCGAATGGAAGTGATCTTGAGGTCATGCTCCAAATATTGAACTCGATCTTGGTGTAGTTGAACTATCTCTCTCATGCATATAGTTCAACACTCTCTCTCTTAGTCAAGGGGTTAGGTCAACTTGGTAAGGCGATCTACCATAACCCACATTGCAACCTGACCTCTTTTGGTTCAGGGGAGACTCACCACAACGTCTATGGTGATCTACTCCCTTCCCCTCTTGAGACTCCTCATTCTCTATAGCAACTTTATGGGTTACTGGCATTCATCCTTCACCTCCTGGCATGCATGGAGACAAGCCACATGCACCTGATATAAATCTTCATCTTTGGTATGCTAATTACTTCTGCAACCTTTTACTATCCTAGTAGTACCAGGGTGTATGGTGAACTTAAAATCATGATCTCCTGCATGTCATGATTCCTCAAGGGTGACTCCTCAGAAACCCTAAAACACTCTAGTAGAGGTTTTCACCACCTTCTTTTCTCGAGAGGTGTATCTAAGGTGCTTACAACCATACTTCTATCTCATCAAGAACTAGGCTGGCTAACCAAACATCCCCTACGTGACCCATGGGTTCAGTTGTATTTGGGTGTTAGCCAAACATGTCACACGAACTTAGAGTTCACCTAACAACCTCTTCTAGCCTCACTACTTGCTAAACAAGATAGTTGTGTCTCGATGAAGAGTATCCATTACCACCTTACATCCTTATGTGCTAGGTAACGGTGAGGACATACATCTTCATATACTCCACTCATGATCCTCATCTCAGATTTAGGTCTAACTGAGTCAAGAAAACTTTGAGTTCATCATCTTGATTATCAAACTCCAACTTATACATTCCATATTGCTCTTGATACAGATGTACTCATATGATGACTACCTTAGATCACTTTGTATTTGCAACCATCTATCAAAAGGTATGATACTTCCTCAATCCTCAAACATCATAGCAATGTTTCAACTCACTTCATCTTTATCCTCGGTGTATGGCATGTGTATTTCCCTATCTCTCATCCCCCATAATGAGAGGAAATAAGCATTTGGTTGTAGTCTAAATACAAATTTCCTCCCTTTCCAAGAGTAGAGATGGTGCATCCCACATCGCTAGTACACCCTTCCAAACTAAGTTGAAACGTGCATCACATGCCTCCAAATCCTGAACATCTCGATATCAGGTTTACATCCATGGAAAACTGTTCTCAAACACACTAGGTTCGTCACACAATCCTTAGTCATCACCTCTAGGTCTGTAGGGTGTCATTACTTTTGGGGTCATCCCTCTTCCCTTATGCATCCAGGGAGAGCCCACCTCATTTTCCCTTCATGCTCATACCATGTATTCACCACTTAGTTCATCAAACTCTTTTAAGAAAGACCTCTATCGGTTACCTTGACCCTAAATAAAAGTTGATACTCACCCTACAGAAGGGTCCCTCCCTAGGATGGGAGAAAACTCTTTCTTGATAGCAACAAAGGTCACAAACATCCTTACGTCCAGGGTTTACACCATCATGTGCATGCTTAGCCCTAACATGCTACTTAGGCACGTAGCTCACAAGAAGACAACCCACTAAGCCACTTTGGGTTCCTTAGTATGTCCTTCTTGCTCCTATTCCTCCACATCGGACTAACATCATACATGCATATGTCACCAACCTATGTGTGAGGGGTTCATCAAACATATACCTTAGTCCAAGGGGTTTCCTTTTCCTCTAAACCTAAGGGGTGCCATGCTCAAATATGTAGGAGCTCACACATCATAGTGAGCATCAGGCGCACCAGGTATTGTTACTTCCCCTCTTGGGTCTAGGAACCCTAGGTTCACTCCTTATGCATCGGATGTCCAACCACTAACCAAACATGCACAAGGTAGGGCATACACTTCCCACCATTCTTCCATGTGAACAACACCATAGAGTCCTACACAAGGATAACTGACTCAGTGTGAGACCTCATAACTTGTTACTCTACTTCTTCAGGGTCTAAGGAACTCTCCTTTCTACACCTATAAGGTAAGGTAGGCACCTACAACTCTTGTACATCAACTCAAGAAGCCTCTTCCATTTTCTAAGGTTTTGTTTCTCTAAAGGCAACCAAGATACCACAAGCCTCCAAGGATCATGCACGAGGAAACCACCACCATCCACTTAGGTCATAACATACCCAACTTCTCATGGTCCCTCACATCTCAGAGTCTAAGCTTCCAACCTTCTCACTTGGGTCTTGCTCTCTCTCTCTTTAGATCTAACCCTACAACCAACCTTACCATTGGAGGTTCTCTCTCTAATAAGGGGGACCAAGATCTTACGGATACATGCATACACCTACATGGGGGAATGTATGATCTATACCTGTGTTCGATCAAGATTATCCATAGCTCTGCATGTTCATCTCCTCACCTATCAGGCATGACCAACCTAACCTAAGTCACGACCTACTACCAGCACTGCTGACGTACCCTCCTACATAGGTGCACATTCATATATGCCTATAAGGGTTTCCATATGGTCACCACTATCCTCTTCACTGAAGGAGCTATCCTTCACCATAACAGGTACAACCCTTCCATGGTTGGGTCGCCAAAAGGCACTAGGTCAACCAACCTCACATAGCTCATGCTTCTCACGGGTACTCAAAACCAAAACTCATGTCAGCCCACGTATATGGTCAACCATGATATCTAACTCATCATGTCAACTCTCTCTAACAACCACTTAGGGTTAGGGTTAGCATCATCCTCAAAGGATGCGTCAGGTCTCCACCTCTTCCTGGAGGCCTCTACCTCCAAGGCTCTACTCATCCTCCTTTCAAGAAGGTCTAACCTTAGGGTTCTCCTAAGGGCACAACAACACACGCTATGCAACCTAAGCATGTAACTAATCTTTAGTTTATGATTAAACTATTAAGATTATGTCCATGACATCTTGTTTACATGCTTTTCATTATTTAGTGGAGGATTCCTGAATCCTTCTTACTCTTATCCCAAATACAAGAGGGGTGAGGGAGAGAGAGAAACCCTAAATCTCATAATCTTAATTGAATTAGGGTTGAGAAGGGACGAAATAGATGAGAGAGTCCTAAAGGTATCTTATTTTGAGTTAGAAACTCACACATTGGCTAGGAAGTCACACTGCATCTGGGAGCGCTCGTGACCGACTATCGGGGTAGAGGAAAATATTGCCAGCCCCCAAACTGTGATCCTTTTCTAGACACCTCTGTCTTTGGAAAATCTTCTAATAACTCCCTCGAATCTACAGAGTTTGTAAAATTTAATAATTACTAAAGATTAAATCAGAAATCACAACTCTGATACCAAATGTAATGACCCTGCTTCCCAGTAACCGCCAATCAAGGGAGACCAAGAGGTCGGAGGCGTTATTCCAAAATTCAGGATCAATGGTTTAACAATTTGATAAAAAATAGGTATAAAATAAAAAAATTTCATACCGTTTCAAAATAGGATCTAAGACTTCTATCCACAGTAGAAATCTAACTATCTAATCCTCCTTTGGATTACTTAAATTCATCTTCACAGATTTTGCTTTACTATTTGTCCTTTTCAGATAATACCTAAAACACTGACAAACAAAATGTCAGTCAGTATATTGCTATACTGGTATGTGGGGAACAAACACAATTTCATAAATAGTTTCTAACAATCTAATTATCACAAATAAGTTATTAACAATCCAAATTATGCTTTCTATGTGACTTCTCAATCGTTATTGCCCTAAACCATGGATTACCCTCTCTTTGAGTGTTGTCCTTTCAAAGGACATAAGGCCACCTTCTCCATCATGAGCTTGGTTCCTGGGGTCACCTCTCGTGGTGCCCAATGTTCTTCCCTCTAGGGATTGACCAACTCAGACCTTCCCTTCGCGGCTTGGTCTTGCAACTTACATCAGAGTGGCATGTAGGTTCGAGAATACACATACATAATTAATTGTGATAGGGACTTTATAGGATTGCATAATTGAACATGCAACAGTTTAGGTTACCATCACTTGATAAAAACATTCGAGAAATTTCGTGAAACTAAAGGTGATTAATCATAGTTAACCACATACCTAATCCAGAGCAAGAATAATCAATCAAGCAATCAATCAGTGACCCTGAAATTAATGCATAACACCCATGTGTCATTAAACATTCTCAAGATTGACTCGGGTCTTACATTAGGGTTTCTAGGCCATCTTTTAGGATTTTATTAGGGTTTTAGCTTCCACCATCCAATTATCACTTTTAATGCAGTTTTGGCCCACAAACCCTAATTTCAACATCATATGTATGATTGAATTCCAATTAGGTCAAATATATCTCTTTTACACTAAACTACCAACCTTATCCCTTTTAGGTCATATCAAGATCATTATGGCCAATTAGCATGTTCAGGCACTTTTGAATTGACAACTCTGATTTCATCAATGAGTACAATCAAATTCACAAATGAACCTTGATTACCATTAACATCTATATTAGGGTTTCTAAGCCCATTAATGCACTTTATACACATGATACCCTAAATCAGCCAATTGGGTACAAGAATCACCTCTTTAGATCTAAGACATCTTTTTTATTAACAACAGGTTAATACCATCTTAAATTATCCAAAGAATGCTACTAAATCCCATTACACCAAAAATTAGGGTTTTTCATTAATAAAATCATTAATGATAGAATCTTTACCTACTTTTCGAGCTGCACACATAATTAGGCCTTGATAATATTTTTATTGTATTCCTTGCATTCTCTTGATAAATTTTCACATATAACTTGTCTTGTTCTGAGCAACCTAGTAATTTCTATGATTTTTGCAAGATTAGATTACCTGAGCCAATTAGGGCTTGACACGTTAGCATCTCTTCTATACTCTGGGCACCCTTTTAATCAGTGAGAAAAGACTCAGGTGCCCTTAGTTGTCATACACGCATGGAGCGGTATACATGTAAAACCACAGACTCTTCTTCAACCTCCGTTCTCCTGGTTCGCGAGCTGCTTCTCGACCGAGTCAATGAGAGGGTTGACTCTTGGTGCCAGGCCTCCTCTGCAGCTGGAAAGGGAGCTTCTTGTTTCGAACCATGCCACGAAACCTGATGGTAGGATCAATTGTGGCAGGTATGCATTGGTCAAAGAAAATAGCAAGGTCCTCCGTTGGCAAACAAGGAAGAGAAGATCACAAATTCGTCGACTATTTCCCAAATGAAGGGTAGTGGTATGCTCGGTTTCATGCTCTGGTTGCGTGGGAATTGATGAGGGCATCCCCTGCGGCGCCTCATGCTTCCCCCATATATAGGAACCCATCAAGTTCCCTGTAGATTGGGGACTTCTCCCAAATGTGATGAAACCCCCAGAAACTTGGGGTGGATCAAGTCGGCTCAACCTCCCGGAGTCAATGGACTCATCCAAAGCTCCGCAAATGGCTCCAAACTTACAAAATTCCTTGATCAACCCATTACATCCTGGTCCCTGTTTCCCCAATTCCCACAAGACTGGGATTCATCCCAGGTCATGGATCATAGATCCAATGATCGCGGATGAGCGCTCAAAAATGAAAATCGGGATATCCCAGATAAACCGTGACACATGTATCTTATTCCAATTATCCTCTCTCTTTAGGATAAATTCAAAATTCCATATCTCGAAATCTTGCATACTTTTGCAACCAAACATTAAAGGAAACTTTGGTTCGATATTATCTACTCATGTACCAAAATTGAGTCTCAAACTCAAAAGGAAAAAGGAATTATCTTCATGTGCAAGTTATCTTTTAATAAAGCTTATTTTAAGCATATTTTCTCTCTCTTAATCTGTTATTTTCTTTATTTTGACTCCTTTTACCATTATAAATTGTGTGGAGTCGAAATCTCATTAACAATAATTCCAGTATCCATATTTCCACATATTTCTTATATTTTCATCATTATCTCAACTTTCCTTCTTAAGAATGCTTTATTTGGTTTTATCTCTTTCTTCTCCTATTATTTTTGCAACTCAGACTCCTTAGAACACAAGAAATCCTAAGGATTCGAAAACCACTCATTGAAGGATAATTCTTAGACTTGTAGATTCTTCTACATCTTTCATTTCTCTTTATCTTATTTATTCCTCTTATTAATTGATTTCCTTTTTCTTTTTATTCCCTTTATCTTGTTATTGGGCTCAATAGACAACAAGGCCCACAAAATCAAACATACAAGGTTATTTATCAAAGGAATCCATTTAAGGAACATAAATCACACAATTACACAATCATACATTTATTGGGGAAATTGCATTTCCAACCAAAAGAAACCCAGAAATTTGGGGTTGTAACAACATCCGTGTTGATGATGGGGGAGAATTTGAAAATGATCTTTTCGAACATTTTTGTCAAGAATCTAGCTATGTACATAACTTCTCTTCACCTCAAACACCACAAAAAAATGGGGGTGCAGAGAGGAAGAATCAGTCTTTACAGGAAATGGCTAGGACCATGTTTTTAGAGTATGACACTCCAAAGAAGTTTTGGGCCGAAGCTGTTAGTAGCTCATCTTTTGTGAAAAACCATGTTTTTACACATCCTTATTTAAAGAAAACCCCCTATGAGCTATGGCGTGGTAGAAAACCTTCCATCAAGTATTTCCATGTTTTTGGATGTCCTTGTTTTGTGTTGAATGTGAAAGATTCTCTCGAGAAATTTGATCTGAAATCTTACAAGACTTTCTGTCTTGGCTATTTCACTACTAGCAATGCTTATAGAGTGTTTAATATTGATCTTGCTAAAGTAGAAGAATCTATAAATGTTAATTATATTGATACTAACCCCTCTATTCCCAAAGATATTGTTCCAAATGATGATGATGCAGGTGAGGTAATTCCTATTCTAAAGGAACTCAACATCACCCAAAAGGGAAAAGAGGTGGTCATTCAAGAAGAAGAGAAAGATGAAGAGAAGAAGAATCCAACCCCCTGATTTGCAAAGAATTATCCAAAAGAGCTTATTTTAGGTGATCCATTTGAAAGAGTGAAGACACACACTGTATTCAACAAAGAACAAGCCAACAATGCATTCATCTCATAACTCAAGCCAAAGAGTGTCAAGGAAGCTCTTGGGGATGATGAATGGATCCTAGCCATGCAAGAAGACTTGGGAAATTTGAAAAGGAAGAAGTATGAACCCGAGTTCCAAGGCCAAGTGATAGAAAGATCATTGGCACCAAGTAGGTCTACCGCAACAAGCTAGATGAAAGAGGCAAAGTGGTAAGGAACAAAGCAAGGTTAGTGGCTCAAGGATACAATTAGCAAGTAGGTATAGATTTTGATGAAACATGTGCACCTATATCTAGACTTGAGTCCATTCGTATGTTGCTTGCCTTTTCTAGTTATAAAAACTTTATTCTTTATCAAATGGATGCTAAAAGTGTATTTTTGAATGGTACAATTGAGGAGGAAGTGTATGTTGCACAACCTCCGGGATTTGAACATGATAGTTTACCTAACTATGTTTACTTGTTGCAAAAAGCTCTCTATGGACTCAGACTAGCACCTCAAGCTTGGTATGAGAAATTAAAAAACTTTTTGCTAGATCATTGGTATATCATGGGCAAAGTAGATTCTACCTTATTTCTAAATCACACTTCTAATAATTTTCTTATCATTCAAATATATGTTGATGATATCCTTTTTGGCAGAACTAACCTTGATCTTTGTAAGGAATTTAGTGAACTTGTGCAGAGTGAATTTGAGATGAGTATGATGGGTGAGCTCACATTCTTCCTCATCTTTATAATCAAGAAAACTAAAGATGGTAACTTCATCAACCATGGCAACTACACAAGTGAGTTACTTAAGCACTTTAGGATGGAGAACACTAAGCCGATGGACACACCAATGTCAAATACAACAAACTTGACAAAGATGAAGAAGTTGAGAAGGTATATGAGAAGCTCTATAGAGGTATGATTGGAAGTTAACTTTAGTGAAATTCCTTTAGACCTGATATAATGTTTAGTGTTGTCTTGTGTTCTCACTTTCAATCAAATCCTAAGAAATCACATAATATAGTTGTTAAGAGGATTTTAAGTTACTTATCCAAAACCCAAAATGTTGGACTATGGTATCCCAAGTCAAGGGACTTTACTCTTAGGGCTTATAGTGATGCGGATTACACAGGTTACTTGATTGATAGAAAGTGCACAAGTGGCACTTTCTTAATATACGGACAGTCATAATGGGCATGCAAATTATGTTTTCATGTTTTTTCAAAATATAGTATAGAAAAACAAAAGACTAATCATAGGGAACAGTATCTTATCCAAGTAAGTAGCCAAGTATACAGTCAAGAGATACATAAAAGTATCTTCAATACAATCAAGGAGGAGTTATATAATAGTGTATCATGCAATTGCATGATTGTGTCTCGATTTTCTTGATTTTAGGCAATACAAATGGAATACTAATAAGATCACTTTTTCACTCATACACTTTGATGATAAGGATATATTGGAAAAAGCTCCATATTGGGTTAGTTTGTTCATTTAATTATACAATTTTTGAGGTATTATTTCTTAATGTATATGCTAGTGTGATAGATCCTATTGGGCCACTCAGGGATAGGAGGTTCAATCCCTTTACCACTATCTAGGCAGTGAGATTGGGATAGGGGTAAGAACGATTCTGTGACAATTGGTATCAAAGCGCTTACACACTCTCATATAATTTAAGTAAATAATTTCTCAAGTCTTTAACACCCAAGAAACGCTAAAGTCCATAATGGTGAAAATTGAGGTGTTTAGGCTCAGGGTCCTAGCATAATTTCTCCTATCCATCTTCACAGTGGCTAAGATCCCCTGATCTACATGGCCTAAGTTGATCCAGAAGGGGATCTCAGCCACCGTGAAGATGGATAGGAGAAATTATGCCAGGACCCCGAGACTAGACACCTCAATTTTCACCATGATGGACTTTAGAGTTTCTTGGGTGTGAGAGACTTGAGCAATTATTTACTTAAAGTATATGGGAGTGTGTAAACGCTTTGATACTAACTATCACGGACCCGTTCTTACCCCTATCCCAATCTCACTTTCTAAACAATGGTAAAGGGATTGAAGCGCCCGTCCCTGAGTGGCTCGATAGGAACTATCACACTGGAATATACATTAAGAAATAATAACTCAAAAACTGGATAATTAAATGAACAAACTAACCCAATATGGAGATTTTTCCAATATATCCTTATCATCAGAGTGTATGAGTGCGGAAGCGATCTTATTCAGTATTCCATTTTTACTGCCTAAAATAACGTAAATCGAGACACAATCATGCAATTGCACGGTACACTACTATATAACTCCTCCTTGATTATATTGAAGATACTTTTATGTATCTCTTGACTGTATACTTGGATGAGATATAGTTCCCTATAATTAGTCTTCTTTTTTTCTATACTATATTTTGAAAAACATGAATACATAAATTGCAATGCTATTATGACTGCCCGTATATTGATAATGATGATGATATTGATAATGTTGATTATGTTGATATTGAGTGCAACAACCCCCTCATTTGGAGGTGGGACTTGTACATTGGCCTCCTATTTTCCTATGCTAAGAAGGATCCTAGTGACCTTCCCCATCACGTTGGGATAACACAGTCACACAAAATATATACACATGTTTATTTGATTACATCATAATGGGAACTCATAATAAAGATTGAATCATTGAATAACAAACATTTTTGTCGAATGATATTGGTTTTGGAAATCCTTTGTTATTCTTTTGAAATATAAGTTCTTCCAAGTATAGTTATTTTCTTATAAACTGTTTTACTTGATTTTGATAGCGTACCGTGCAGTTGCATGATTGTGTCTCGATTTTCTTGATTTTAGGCAATACAAATGAAATACTGAATAATATCGCTTTTGCACTCATACACTCTGATGACAAGGATATATTGGAAAAATCTCCATATTGGGTTAGTTTGTTCATTTAATTATCTAGTTTTTGAGTTATTATTTTGTAATGTATATGTCAGTGTGATAGATTCCTATCTGGCCACTCAGGGACGGGTGCTTCAATCCCTTTACCACTGTCTAGGCAGTGATATTGGGATTGGGGTAACAACGGTTCCGTGATAGCATCCTATGCATATGATAACTTTTACCCTGCCCCCCACCTGCATCTTCTGTTGCTACACCCTCTACTATTGGTGGATTTGTCCGTAGAGTGTTGCCTCTAACAACTGGCCCCTTGGCCACTCTACTTGCTTGTCTTGGTAGTTCTTCTCCTTCCTCCCCACATGCCAATGAGCTTCATGCTCTTGGCTTGTCTTGGGCTGATCAGAATGCCCATTGGCCCAGTCATGGTTTTAGTTCTCTTGCTGATGAGGAGATGCTAGACCAGGCTTATGAGGAGGTTGTTGCATCTGACGAGGAGGCTGATGAGGATGATGGTGATGCTTCTGATGATGGCTCTACTAGTGACTCTGGTCATGAGGATGTTTCTATCTCTGCTGCACCTTCAGATAGAAATGATGACTATGATCCAGAGGCCTCAGATGTTGATGATGATGTTGTTGATGATGTGTACATAGATGACCTAGATGTTTAGATTGCTAGTTTTTAATCTAGATGTTGATCATATATATCTTTCTATGTTGTTTTGTACTAAAAACATCTTGGCACATTTTCTGAGCTGTACTATTTTATCATCATGTTTTCATCATTTTGTCTTGTAGTTATTTCTGAGGACATGCTTTGTATATTGTAATCTTAATCATATGTACACTCACTCTTTTGTTTACTATATCTTGTGAGATAGTGCCATGTTTACCATATTTTGATTATAACTTATATTGTTTGTTTCTCTCGTCTCTGTTTGGTGTATGCTTTGAGATTGCATGATGTGGATGTATGTTTGGATGTGCTTGGAGAATACCCATTTATGTGTTGTTCTACTCCCCTTCCTTTTTGATAATGTCAAAAGGGGGAGAGAAGTTCAATACTTTGAAGCTCAACCATATTGCTTTTATTGTCTATGTGATCCTTTTCTTGTTCATTATATGCCTTGTCATGTGACATGCTAAAGGACCATATAGTATATATGTCATGTTACTTTTGTAGATAGACTAACTATGTAGGTAAGAGTCAGCATAAATTGAGGGGGATCAATTCATATTGTTCAACTCATGAATCCCCTTTGCAATTCACAAGGCAAAGGTATAACTTTACATATCCTTTTCAATATGAATGAGGAATGGTTTGTCATTGTCAAAAATGGGCAGAATGTTGAATTGAGAGTCATACATTGCCCATATTTTGATACCGACTTAACCATTCCATTCCTATGTATCAAATATGTTTGTTCAATATTGATTTCAGGCTTTAGGTACATGAAAAGGATAAAATTACGCAATCCCTAGCTTGTTCAAGTTCAAGTGAAAAGCAATGCAAGTGTGCAATTTGGGAACTCACTCCGATCAACCTTAGATGATTTTTGCAATCACTTGTATTGATGACATGACTAGTAACTAAGATGAGAAAAAATTAAGGACGCTTAATTCCAATGTTTGGTCACTCAAATGTCAATTTAGAAAATTTGTCACAGGTTGTTTATCGGTCGAGTTGGAAACTTGACCGATCCTGTGATGGATTTTCTAAAGAGACAAATCGGTCGAGTTGCACACTCACTGAACTCGACCGATCGACTCACTGAGAAAAACTTATTTTAGCTCATCGGTCGAGTTCCTCAGAACAAACTCGACCGATAGTTTGAACAGTGGCTTTGTCTCTTAGTGGATCGATTGAGTTATCTTTATTGAAACTTGACTAAATGTACTGTATGGAAAAGCAGAAAAAGTAATTATAACTATTGGTGAGTTGTTTTGAGTGAGAATAGACCTGTTGGAGCTTGGAAAATGTCTATATTTCACCCTTAAGTGATCCGACACTCAAGGGAACACCCCTAGCTATAAATAGGACCACTTGGAGTTCATTCCAAGTTTGCTCATTCATGCTATTCTAAGTCCTTACTATAGTTGAGTGTAGTGGAACTCCTTGAGCCCTTTCTCTTTCTTATTTACATAGCATTTTGTAATTATGAGTGAGTTAGGCCAATTGTAAGAGAGCTACCATCATGTTCTTGTAAATCTCTCATTCCATTCCATCTTCCCTACCTCCTTTCTCAAAGAAGAAAAGGTTGAAGCAAGCTACTCCGAGTGAAGGTGAAGCTGTTACTATTCTTCTTCAAGGTTGAAGAAGAGGTGAAGATCTTCTCCATGTGAAGGATAAGGCAAAGGCTGAAAATCCAAGAAGAGTGTGTAATTCCTTGAAGGCTGAAGATTTGTGCAAGAGTAGATAAGTCCTTGGAGAAGGTGGAAGACTCATTGCAAAGTGGGTAAGTCCTTGGTAAGTTTGAATACTCTTTGTAATGGATAGGGATGTCCTTTGGTCGGTATTGTGTTTGTAACTCTTATAAGTGAATATATAGAGGAAAGCACTTGCTAAGTCCTAGAGGTTGACCTCTCTAGGTAGTGGATTGAGTCTCTCCTAGTTTGGAGACTGGAACCACTCTAAACCACCTTGTCCCAAGTTCTTGTTTCAATTTCTCTCATCCTTGCTATGCTTGCTTAGTTAGGACTTCAAATTGCTCTTAAGCTTTTGGTTTTGATTGATATAATTTTAAGGTCTAACTTATCTTGTGAGAATTTTGAAGTTCTATTCATCCTCCTCAAGAGTCCTAGATCAAATAGGTACTTCCATGATCTCTAGAGGCTTGTTGTACCTTAGATGTGCCTGGATGGACCAATCCCTAGAGAAGGAGAAAGAGGATGCTTGCATATATGTGTATATGATGTATATGATATGATTACCTATCATTTAGGTGAGGGAGAGGGAGTCCCAAGATCTTGGAGTGGTAAGGAACAATAATATGTTGAAGGCTCATACTCGAGATTGGTAGTCCTTATGTGGGACCCTAAAGGTTGTTTAGATAAAAGAAAGAAAGTTGGATAATAATGTTTTGCAAGTAGGAATCTAAGGAAAGAATGACATATGATGTCTTGGCTCGATACGTGCTTGAGTGGCTAAGTCATGTAGTTTGGATGACCAATGCTAAGGAGGTAATCCCGAGGTCCCAAGGCCAAAGTGGGAAAGTGGTGGTATCTAGTGCATACCATGCTCCCTAAGATTGAGAGACCTCATAGAGGTTGATCAGGGCACCTTCCTAAAGTTTTGATTAAAGAAATCCCCTCTTGAACTTGGATATATGTTTAATGATCCCCAAATACAAGTTTGGTTTAGCACCACCATACTATCATATTTACGTATCCAGTCTCGTGAGGTGATGAATGGGTATGACTCAATGGAAAACAGATAATGCTCATAATAAATATGGGACCCCTTCTAAAAGAGTGAGTTCACAAAGTAGTTTAAGAATTGTGGCAACTTTAAAAGTCACGTAAAACTTGAGAGATTAAGTGCATGAAGCACAAAAACACATACATTATGTATGATTCTTAGCACCAATGTATGTCATCTCTAGGGGGCATGAGTAAAAGTCACCATGGAAGTGATCAATAGAATGGTACTAGGCCCAGAGGGGTAGGTCATCATGATCACAAAAAAGGGACATAAAGAAAGCTATGGGTGCCCTAAGAGATGAAGGAAACTTGGATGAAAGAATTATAAAGGAAATACTGTTCTTGGATATTGTTAGACAAACCATAAGAAAAATGTGTGATGAAATAAAAATAAGTTATGGCATCTCAATAGAACCATAAAGGCAATCCAAAGGTCAAGTAGGGATGAGACATATGGGAGTAAGAGTTGTTTGTTCCTTGAATGCATAAGACAATGTGTTCGGGAGGTCACAACTATGTTTTCTCGAGGCCCATGATTGAGGATATTGGCTACCTTCATGAGTTCATGGGGCCCAAGGAGTAAATGTGAGAGGCACTCCCTAAGTGCATAAAGGTAAGATCACCGCAAAAGTACTGACACCCTAGGGACCTTGAGGGAATGACTAAGGATCATAAATAGGAGTCATAATAATACTGAAAGGTTATGAGAAAAGCTTTTTCCTATATCTGTTCATGGAATTAAGGGAATGGTGGAAGGTGGAGAATGACTCAACCTATATATGAAATTAAATGGTAATGTGTGATGGACCGTCTCTACGCATGGAATGGTACGAGCTTTGTATTTGGACTACAGCCAAATGCTTACTTCTTGTTTTATGATTGTGAGAAATGAGAAAATGCATGCCATATTGGAATGGAAGCAATATGAGGAATACATACTTAAGTTGATATCCTTTGAGGATAACTGAGAATGCTACGATTGACCACCCCCTTAGGGAAGAATATGGGATAAATAATTGGAAAACCTAGGAGAGCAAGGTATCACCAAATTGAAAATTTCAAATAAGGATATATTTATCAAGTGGAATTTGAATTCTATAGGTGTAAGATTGAACCAGGTGATCAAAATAATGAATGCAAGAGTTGAGGTATCAAAAAAAAGTAAACCAAGCCTGATTTGTTGACAGAGTTTGTAACTGCCCAGTTAGATGATCCAGAGTTAGTTGAGATGTAAAGTTTGATGGAGAAGCCTCAAATACATCCCTTGATGAGTGTGAATGGTGGAATCCAATATGAAAGTCGTAATTGAGTTCCTAAGGATCCCCCTTTATAGACTCATATCCTGCAAAAGGCTCATGGTTCTAAGCATACAGTACACCCTGGCACCACAAAGATGTTTAAAGACTTACAATAATATTTCAGGTACCTGGAATGAAGAGAGATATAACAACATATTTAGCTAGTTGTCTCTCATGACCTGATGGTGAAGGCTGAACACCAACAACCTTGTAGGTTACTGCAACCAATTGATACCCCTGACAGGAAATGAGACCATAACACTACGGATTTCCAAGTGGTTTTCCACTAGACAAAGAAAGGGAATGATGTAATATGGGTTGTGGTGGACCTCCTAACTATGTTGGCTTGTTTTGTTGCCTTAAAGATTACTACCAAAGTGTCAGACCTAGCTGAACTATATGTTAGAGAAATAGTTCGTCTGTATGGTATTCTGAGTTCAATTATTTCTAATTTTTCTCCTAAGTTCACTTTGAAGTTATGGAAGTAAGAGCATGAAGAACTTGGTACAATGTTGAAATTCAGTATGATTTATCACCTCCAGACAAATGGACAGTCACAAAGAACAATTCACACATTAAAAAACATGTTAAGAGCATGTTTGCTCGATTCAGGTGGATGATGGGGCAATACTTACCCTTAGGTGAGTTTCCTATGATAATATATACTAAGCCAGTATCGGGATGCGTCTGTATGAAGCTCGTAATGAGAGGTCATGTTGGTCACCATTTCATTGGGATGATGTCAGTGAGAAGACCTTGCTGAGGTTATAGGAACTATAGTGGTATGTTGACAAGGTTGCTTTGATCGAGAAGGGGTTGAAAAGAGCCCAGGACTGACAGAGGTCTTATGCTAATGCAAGGTAGACAAACTTGCACTTCACTATGGGTGAACATGTTTTTTGTTTAAATCTAACCCCTCTGAGATATAGCTAAGAATAGAGGAAAGCTCATTCGATATGTGGGTCTGTTTGAAATCCTAGAACAGATTGGTGAAGTTGCTTATCGTTTAGCCTTACCCCCTCAATATAATATGATGCATGGTGTGTTACATGTGTCCAATTTGAACCTCTATGTGAGGGATCCAAGAAATGTGTTGAGCATTGAACCTATTGAACTCCAAGGGAGGATCACATACCATGAGTCACATGTGAGGGTACTAGATACCAAGGTGAGAGAGCTCATGAATAAAAACAAAGAGATGGTAAAGGGTCTTGGGAAACACCATGGAGAGGATGAAGCCACATGGGAGCTAAAGACAGACATGGAAAAGTCCTAACCTATTTTGTTTTTATGATTTATCAGATTTTGAGGACAAAATTCCCATAAGAGGGGAAGGATGTTATAACCTGGTTTTCCCCATGTTATTATGTAATGGAAATGCAAATACTTGAATAAATGGGACACTTTGACAATTTGTATGCTTTGCTTTAAAAGAATGGTTTTTCCTTGCAAAATTCCTTTTATCATGATTTTGTGGTTTATTACTATTTTTATGGACCCAATAATGGATAAGGAAAAGAAGAAAATACAATATTAAGAAAAAGGCAAAAGATAATGGATAATAAGAAATATACTAAAGAGAATTCTGTAGAGTTCTACCAGAAAGTGGCATGGATGACCGGCAAAAGTTGGATTTCAGTTTCACATGGTTGCTAATGAGAAAAATAATTGAAATAAAGATAAAAGGAAAATAAGGAACGAGAAAAGATATGTTTTAATCCTTGAAATATTATTTATAAAGAGAATACTTGGATGTTAAGAAAAACATATTTTCTTTTTTAGTTTTGGTCTCAAACCTTGCCCATGTTTTAATAAAATCATTAAGAACTTTATTCCAAAATTGGAATTAAATAGATAAAAGGAGAAAGAGGGATATTATTTACTTAATAAAGAATTTACATGTAGAGCCTTGTAAAACAAAATAGGAAGATGGGGTTCACGTGCCCGTAATAAATGTATAATGTAATTTTAAATGGAAGACAATCCCACTAAAATACTACAGGAGAAAAACTAGAACTTTCCAAGAAGTGTTTGATCTAAGAAATTAAATGTGTAACGATCTTAACTTTGCTAAAGAGAAAAGTTTGGACTAATTAATCATTTAGCTTGGATGCAATGTTTTGGCAAGAAAAAGGTAAAGTCTTTTGGAAGGTTTTAGTAAGTTTTGAGGGGATAGTGAGTTATGGAGAGGGAGATATAAATATTTTTTGCATTAGGATTTTATTTTAAAAAGAGAAAAAAAAATTAGCCTTTCCTTTTCTCTATCCATCTCTTTCCTATATCCCTCACAACACCAAAGGCTATATAAGAATTGGCAGGTCATCGAGTAGGAGAATAGAACCAAAAGGACCCCTCCTATGAGGTACAGAACCCAAGGTTAGTTAAAGAGCATCAGTGGTGTCTCTTTGTCATCTTTATGATAAAGAGAGTGATAGCATGCTCGCATCGAGTTTTGGAGCATGGTCAGAAGTCAGAGGAACTCTGGGAGATCTACTATAGTCATCTCATCATTTTTGGGGACGAAGGTAAGACTTGCGACCGTCCTTCTTAAACTTTAAGCTGCTGCAACACATAACTATTAAGAACTTGATTCCCTCTGCACCTGGTCATCTCCAGCTATGAAAGATGCCAACATGGGACCAGTGGGGACATGCAAGAGCTTTCATGACCCTCGTGGGCTTCATGGCCAAGGACGGTGTGAGGAGTGGCTGCAATATGCACCCCTAGGGTTGGTGCCTCGCTGCCATCACAAGGTTAGGGGTAAAACAAAATGAAATGATCAATATACCCTAGCATGTACACATGAGGTGTGGGGGAATGAGGGCCTTTTTCCCCTTTAAAACCCAATGAGTCAACTAATAAGAACAGTAAAAAAAATTTACTGACATGGCAATGCCTAATTGGCCGATATATGCTAATCTTGTAAAAATCATAAGTAATTATTGGTAACTCAGATCAAGACAAATTATACATGAAAATTGATTAGGAGAATCCAAGGATTCTAAACAAAATGGTTTCACGGCCTAAAACTGTTTAGAATTTTAAAAGTATTTAAAGAGTACTAACTTTAATTCATAAGGAACCTAATGTCTAGATTTTGATGATATTAATATGTTCAATGGATCTTGTTAGTTGATGATTGAGCCTTTTTTTTAAAGAGGATGATTTGTATCTAAATTTATACCAACAATCCATTAAATGATGAACTATGGTTTTGTTGAGATTCAGAGTAAATGATGATAACTAAGGTTTGTAAACCAAAAGAACATGAAAAAGTGGTAACTAGGGTTTGGAAAGCCAAAACCCTAATGAAACCCTAAAGTTGACCTTGAACCCTATCTTGAAACCCAAGTCAGTTAATAATGTGGAATTTTGGATAAAATAATATACATGGGTGTTATTCTTTAACTTTCAAGATAATTGCTTGATTGCTTGTTTAGTTATTCCTGATTGCTCTTGCTTGGACATCAAGTTACTTTTGAAATAGGTATGTGGTTAAACCTATGACTAACCACTTTAGTTTCCCAATGTTTTTCTAGTTTTTATCATATTTTTAAAATTATTTGCTTGGATGATATTGATTTCCTCCAATCTATAAAGTCATGATGGCTGTCACAATATTATGCTTATAACTTGCTTGTACCCGCATACCAACTTTCGAAATGGAGAATGGAAAGAAATGTAAATTCATGGTGATGACTAAAGATCGGGTACCAGATTGGGAAGGTAAGACCAAGCCCTAGATTGGGAAGGTCATAAGAGGTCATGCCTCGGATTGGGAAGACCTACATGACACCTAGCTTCAGATTGGCATGTGGCCAATTAGGGACCTACCTCCAAATTGAGAGGTGGCCAATAAGGCACCTAGCTCCAGATTGAGAGGTGGCCTAAAGTCCATTGTAGTGACAAAACCCTAAGGGAGGGTATACCAGAGATTGAGTTAAAATGGTTGAGAAATTATGAAGAAAATGATAAATTTTGATCATGTAACAATAGTTGTTGTGGTTATTTTGTTACAAATAGATGTGGACATTTTGATTCCCCCACATACCAGTATAACTGGTTATACTGATCATGCTTTTGTTTCATGTCATTTTGGATAATTTGCTATTCTACAAATAAGAGGAAACATATATCCAGGAAAAGAAGGAACTCAAAGAAAAAGGCAGTAATGTAATATTTGGAGGATTTAGTTAGTTTTCTTTTCACGTGTCAAATTTAGAAAACCATATTATGTAATTTCTTCATGGGAAGTTAACTTTTTACAAACTCATTCCTATTTAGTGAAAATGTATTAATTATTTTTGGTTATTTGCTGAAATTTTGATCATGTAATATAGGTAATGGCCCTTGCCCTCTCTGTCCGCTTGAATAGGGGGTAACAGGGGGAGGGGGTCGTCACAACAGAAGCACAGATGAAGAAGGGTAGACCCAAATTTGTGATGACAATCAGTAGAGGGAATTACAAGGGTAAAGGTAAACCTAAGAAGAATTCTAAAGCTAGCTAGAGACCATAGTCATCTACACTCAATGCTAAGGGAGGAATAAATAAGGAACGAAAGTGCCACCAACGTTAACATCCTGGTGCTAGAGAAGGAGCTGGCCTCTCTATATAGAGGATCTCAGGAAGAAGAAGGAGATACAAATCTCGAATTCAGTATTGGAGCAAGGGTTGCTTCCAATACTGTTGGAGTATGTCATCCAGTCTAATGGGCATGTAATAGAATTAATGAATTGCTTCTATGTACCTACCATTGATGAAATATCATGTATCTTGTATGGACAATAATATTATGAATAAATTGATGTTCCATTTTAAAAAATGAGATCTTGTATGGAAATGCCCTATGTCTCCATACTTGATAGTTCTAAAGACAAATATATCTCACATATATATTGAATGACTCGATGACTCAAATAATGAATACATATAGTGTTAAAACCCCAATTTTTGGGTTCAATTGGTGAGAAATGTAATTTCTCATATTAAAGATATTTGAAAAAAAAATAATGATATAATTTGCTTCAAATAAATGGATTTCGTTTACAATAGCCTTGATGTTTGTGTTGTGGGCTTTATTGGCTATTGGGCCCAATAAAAGGAAAATAATAAAGGAAATTCAATTAGTAAATGGATAATTGAATTTTAAGAAAAGAAATATGTGGAAACCTCTAGAAGGCAAATCCAAAGAGTATTTCGTGCCTCTTGGGTTCCTTGGGTACCAAGGAGTCCAAGGTTGCAAAAAGAAAGCAATAGGAAAAGAAAAGATTAATTAAGTATTTCTTTATTAAGAAAGAAATTGAAAATGATGATATAATGTGGAAAATAAGTGGAAAGAGGCATAAATGAGTATTCCAATAAAATGAATTTCGAAATAATAGAGTATATTGGGATCCAAGGAGTCCCAATAAAGAGGAAAGAAAGAGAAAATACTAAAAAGGCAGAATAAGATGATAATGTGTTGCATTATTAAGGAAATATGTAATATTAATAAAAAGGAGTAATTTCCATTAAAAGAAAACAGAGGTTCATACCAATGGATTAAAAAGGCAAGAATAATGATAATAAGAAAAAGGATTTTTGTTTTTCTAAGTATCCAAGAGATAAGGAATAGCAAGGAAGATATAAGAGAGAGAGAGAGAGAAACTAGCCTTTTAATATAGGAATTACATTCCTAATAGGAAAGGGGTGTTGCTAATTCCTTGATGAGCGGTGAAGGGCATAGATAATCTCCCCTATATAAGGGGGGTAGAGCTCTTGGCCGATTTTGGGAAGATTTTACACACCTCTCTCTCCCCTCTTCATGTTCCTTGCACGTAAAACCCTAATGAGGGAGTATCTCTACCTATAGAGAAACAAAAGGGAGTTTCGTTGTCTTGCTGAAGACAGGAAGAATCCACGACATCTTAAGACCAATCGGCTACCAACCTAGCCCCTCCATCTTCACGTATCTTCCACCGGAAGTCTGCAAAATCGCAGAAGTTGCAGCAGCAAACCAGGGGTGTTTCTGCGCGTGGTGGCTACCTTGATGACGGCCAGCAGCACCCTCACGTGCGCAGAGGCATGGCGGAGGCTGAGGGACCGTTCTAGAGGTCGATGGGGCCGAGGGGGAGGATCTGGAGCAGCTCTTAGGTCTGCCGGCCGGCGGCTAGGGCGCAGCACGCCGCTGGCGCAAGGAAGGAGAAGGCCAAAGGGGCCTTTGACCAATTTGCCCTCCGCGGGCTGTAGAAGGTGCGTGACTTATCAAGGGCAAATTCGTCTTTTTGAAAAGTTTCCCAAAAGTGATCCGCGTTGCATGGCTATGCTGACGTGTCAGCATGCGATTGGCCAAGTAAGTGTTTTTCTTGCAAAATTCGTAACTTAAGATTCGTAGTTCGGATGACAAAAAGTTATATATGAAAGTTGATCCTCAGAACGAGAGAAATCCAAATAAATTATGTTTGAAGTCTGATTCTATTTGCAATCCGAAATTTAATGGAAGTAATCATCTTTAATACTTTAAAGATTAAGGAACCCTAATCTGATATGATTAATGTATTTAATAGGGTTTAATGGATCTTTAGAGTTGATATTAATCTGTTAAATGTAAAAAGGAACAATGAGTTCAAAAAGGAAGAACTTTGCACATTATTAGTCTAATTTAGAGTTTATATGCTTGAAATTGGAAATGTACATAAAGTTATCATCTTTAATGATTTGACTAAGGAAAAACCATTAGATTTGATGATAGATGGATAATTCAAGATGATATTAACCTGTTGCTAATAAAAGTGAAAATAGGATTTAAAAAGATGATCTTTTTATATAGTTGGTTTAATTTAGGGTTCTATGTACATGAATATGCCTTAATGGGATTAGAAACCCTAATTTATGTTGATATGAATTCTAATGGTTTTAATTGTACAAATCGAAGAATAAAATAGAGATATGATGATTCGAAGATAAATTGAGTACCAAAGATCTTTAATGTGAATTAGTGTTTCCTAGTGTATTAAAGTGGAAATAATGATAAATAAGGTTCATATATGTGTTGAACTATAATGAAATATGATTTGTTAATTTTAAAGAAACCGAAGGTGATAATTAGCTTTAATGTTTTGGATATGACCAAAAAGGATAAAGATGATAGTTTTAGTGTAAAAGAAACATATTAGACTTATTTGACATTCAATGGTACCTATGATGCATAAATTAGGGTTTGTGAACTAAAAGAGCATTAAAAGTGATAAATGCATAATAAAACCATAAGGTTGGCCTAGAAAGTATAAGGTGGAATCCAAGTTGATCTTGTGGATGTTTGAATAAAACAATGACACTTGGATGTTATGCATTATTTTTAGGATATGGTTGATTGCTTGTTAATTGTGTTGAATGTTAATGCATGGACATCAAGTTACTATGGATAAGGTATGTGGTTACGATTATGAATAACCGCTTTAGGTTTTCCGATGGATTCCCGGATGTTTAATCGCGTTGAATGCAACTAAACTGTTGAATGTTTATTTCTTTCATGCAAAGTATAAAGCGACTATGACTATCACATAATGTATATGCCTTCTAGCTCAATCCTTGATTCCCTCTGTGTCGTAATGGCGGACCTGATAAAAGACTACCTAGAGGGTAGGTACATTAGGTCATGAATGACTTTGACTGCCTAGAGGGTAGGGTCATGAATGACTTTGACTGCCTAGAGGGTAGGGTCATGAATGACTTTGACTTCCTAGAGGGTAGGGTCATGAATGACTTTGGCTGCTTAAAGGGAAGCTCCATCAAGTCACCTTAATAGAGGTACCATGTAAGTCCTTATAGGGACAACACAGAGTTGTGGAAAAGATGGATTGAGTAGTTTGGCTTAAAATGTAATCTTGGTTGTTAAATGATTAATTGAATTATTACATGGTTATCATAGTTGCACGATTATCTGTTTCCCCCACATACCAGCTTCGGCTGACCGACGTTTTGTTTGTCGGCATTTTAGGTACAATGAAAAGAACAAACAGTAAAGTGGCACATGTGATACTAAAAGGGAATTAAAGTACAAAGGAGGATTAGATAGATTAGTATCGGTGTGGATAAAAGTTTAGAGATCCAAGTTTTCAAAAGGTATGTAAAGAAAATTTTTATTACCATTTTCAGTATAGTCTGTTAGAATTTGATAATTGTTTATGGTTATATGTCGAACCTTTGATCCGGGATTAATGGATGCGGCTCAACCTCTTGGTCTCCCTTAATTAGGGGTTATCGGGAGGTGGGGTCGTAACATTTGGTATCAGAGTGTAGGTTCCTCATTTAACCATTAATAATTATTAAATTTTACAAACTCCATAGAACCCAAGGGAGTTATTAGAGGAGTATCCGAAAGACGGAGGTGTCTAGAAAGGGATCACGACCAAGGGCTGGCAAGATTTTCCTCCGCACCGCTAGTCAGAATATGAGGACTCTCGGACCCGTGTGACCGCCTGGCCAAAGTCTTAGGGTATGAATCGAAATAAGATACCTTTAGGACTTCTCATCTTATTCATCCCTTCTCATCACAAAATTCTGATAAGGACCTAAAGGATTAGGGTCTTCTTTCTTCTCCTCACCCTCTTGAGGTATGGGTAAGGTTAATAAGGTTTAAGGAATCCTCCACTAAATTAATGAAAGGCATGTAAATAAGATGTCATGGACATAAGATTAATAGATTAAGCACAAAATAAATAATAGATACATGCTTAGGCCGTATGACATAAGATGTCATGTCCTCAGAAGAGACCTGAGGCTAGACCTTCTTGTCAGGCGGATAAGTTAGTCTTGGAGATAGAAATCTCCATTGCAAGTAGAGACCTGGCACATCCTCTGAGGATGATGCTAACCCTAACCCTAAGTGAAGGTTAGAGAGAGATGAGTTGGACCAGGTGTTTGAAAGGATATGCCTTTGGGATGCCATAGGATCCATGGGTGACCTAGCACCTTTGGCAACCTCAACCCTGGGAAGGGTCGTGCATGTTAGGGTACATGATAGCTCTTTAGATGATGATATTAGTGAAGGACCATAGAAACCCCATGGGCTTGTACCAGTAGGGCAAAGCTGGAACCTAGGGCACATCATAGTGCTGACGGTAGGATGAAACCCTGGATAAGGAATTATGATGGAGCATAAAGGGTTATGGATGACCTTGAGCAACTATAAGTTCGAACCTAGGCTTCACCCATGTAGAGCATGCCTTTGAGGTTGATCCTCCATGAAGAAAGGACCTCTAATGGTGAGGTTGGATGTGGGGCTAGCTCTAGAGAGAGCAGGAAACCCAGCAAGAAGGTTGGAAGCCTAAAACCCTGAACAATGGATGATAGTGGTTGCCTCATGATCGACCCCTGAAAGTTGATGATACCTTGGTTGTCTTTAGAGGGACCAAACCTAGAGAAAAGATTAAGCTTCTAGTACCTACGTGCCTATGGTATAGATGTTCACTTTTTGAGGTAGGAAGAAGAGTTCCTTAGACCTAGAAAAGTGTAGTAGCAGGTTATGAGGCCTTGTACCTTGTTGGAGGACCCAACCCTAGGTGTTACTCGAGTTGAAGGATGACAAGAAGTACATGTCATGCCTTGTGCATGCTTGGTTCGTAGTTAAGAGATAGAGCAAGCAGTTGGACACCTACAAGTGAACCTAGGGTCCTAGGTTTAAGAGGGGGAGCAATGTACCTAATGCTCATGGTGAGAGTTGAGTTCCTGGTCGAAGCGAGCATGGTACTTCTCATGAATAGAGGAAAAGGGAAGCCCCTTAAGTTTAAGGTATGTTTGATGAACCCCTCACAACTAGGATAATGATAAGGGAAAGAATAATCTTGATCCAACTTTGAGGAAAGAGGACAAGAATGACCTAGCATGGTGATCTGCTTATGCCTTAATAGATTGCTAGGGTTGAGTAGGCTCGTGTGGATGTAAACCCTAGAGCTTTTGTGACCTTGTTGTAAAGAGATAGTTTTCCTCCCATCCTGGGAGAGCGACCCCTTTTGTAAGGTGTATATCAGTCTTGTTGGTTAAGGTAACCTGAAGAGGTCTCACAGGATCTTGAGAAGTTAAGTGAAAAGTGCATGGTATGAGAATGAACCTGTAAGACCCATAGATAACCATCTCTAATTGCATGTGAATGTGTTACCATGGAGGTAACCAGTATGGGGCTTGACCAAGGTAGGTAGGTTGCCATGATGCCTATGAACGGATGAGAGGCAGCCCATGAATGCAGAAAGAGAGATGATGAAGACTTGGGTAAGGTTCTAAGTGAACATGTTCTGTAATGGAGAATCCTAAGTCTATCCTCGGGTCATGTAGGGATAAGACCGATGAAAGTAGGAGTTGCCTAATTACCCAGTTGCACATGACCATAGGGTCGGGAGGTAACAGCTATCATTGTCTGAGGGCCATGGGTTAGGAGATTGATCACCTTCATGAACTCATGGGACCCAAAGGGCAGATGAGTAGGGCACTCTCTTGATGCATGAAGGAAGAGGGATGACCCCAAAAGAGTCGGTACCCTATAGACCTAGAGGAGATGACCAAGGATATAAACCTCAGTAGGTTCAAAACTAGTTTGATATCATGATGGTTGTGATGAAGAGACATATGTGGCACGTTGCAACTTAGATTTAAAGGTGTACTGGCAAGGTGGGATGTACCATCTCTACTCTTGGAACAGGAAGAACTCTGTATTTGGACTGCAGCCAAATGCTTATTTCCTCTTATTATGGGGGTGAGAGATAGGACATTATGCATGCCATACACCAAGGATAAGAGATGATGTAGGTTGAAGCGTTGCCACGAGAAATGGGGATAGAGAAGATATCTTACCATGGTAAAGTGAATGAATAATGGATGGCTTGCAAACACTAAGAGGAATGAGGTAGTCCCCTTATGAGGAAATTTCTATAATGAGCTATGTAGCACTTTCAAGTTATACCAGGTTGAGTTTGGTCACCATGATGATGAAAGAAGAGAGTGTTCTTAATAGAGATAGACATGGAGTTTGAGGTAATATAATAAGTGAAATACATGGAAGTGTATGTCTTCAATGTTACCTAATACCTAAGGATAAGAGGTGGTAATGAATGCTCTGATTAAGACTTGTTTGACTAGAAGTTAGAAGAGGTTGTTTGGCTAACCCTAAGTTTGAAAAGGAGAGGTGTTTGGAAAACACTCAGATGTAACAAGATGCGTTGAAAAGTTAAGGGTTGTTTGGTTAGCCAGCCTAGTTCTTGATACAATGAAAGGATGGTGGTAGAACCTCATATACACTTCTTTGAAAAAGAAGGTGATGAAACCCAGACTAGAGTGGTTTAGGGTTTCAGAGGTATCGATCTTGAAGAATCATGACATACAGGAAATCATGATTGAAGATCACCATACATCGGGGTAAATGGAAATAGCACTTTGGATGCTTAAGATGAAGTTGCATGTGGTTTATGGCCATGCAAGCCAGGAGGTAAAGGACGAATCCCATTAACCCAGTGTATCGATATAGAGGACAAAAGAGTCCCTAAGAGGGAATGGGAGTTCATCACTATGGATGTTGTGATAGGTCTCCCCTAGACCAAGGAAGGTCGAGATGCAATATGGGTTATGGTAGATCGCCTTACCTAGATGACATGAGAAGGAAAGAGTTCTGTCAAGGGACAAATCTGGTTGAATTACCCATGAGAGGGATGGTTCAACTACACCATGAAGTGAGTTTAAAGGTTCTTGAGTTTGATCTAAAGGTTCACTTCCATAAAGTGGAAGTAGGTACATGAAGAACTCAATGTTAGTATAGTTTATCACCCCTAACTATGGTTAGTATGATCTAGACTAAAGGGTCTGATGAGGGCATGTGTGCTCGTTCAGGGTGATATCTAGAGACAGTTCTTGTCCTATGAAAGATGTGACAATGACCACCATAGCCAGTATCGGGTTTTATATGAAGCTCTGTAAGGGAGGTTGTGTCGGTCACCACTTCAGTAAGGTGATGTTGGTGAAAAGGACCACATGATGGTTAGAAAAGGACCACATGATGGTTAGAAAAGGGACCCCAGTACGTGTAGATGAAGTCACTTTGATTGTGCAAGGGCTGAAAGGAGCCTAGAGACGATGAGAGTCATGAGCAGATGCAAAGTAGACTGACATACAAGTTACTGTGGGAGAAAATGTGACATAAAAAAAAAATCCGACCCCTCTAAGTTATAGCTAAGAGAGCTGAGTCCCCGATACATGGGTCCATTAGAGATGGATGGGTGGAGAAGGTTAGGTTTGACCCTACCCCTCATGATAGAGTAACGGGAGATGTTTTCCATGTGTCCAATTCAGAGCACTATGTGAGGTACCCCGACCATGTGCTGAGCAATGAACCTAGTGAGCCCCAAGGGAGGCTGAAATGACCTGAGTCACCTGTGCAGTTTATAGACGCCAGAGTGAAAGAACTCAGGGAAAAGATTAAGTGATCATAAAGGTTCTATGGAAGCGCCATGAGTATGGAAAAGCCACATAGGGGCCAATGATGGACATGGGAAGTCTTATCCTGAATTGTTTGTTTGTTTCATTGATTCATAGAATTTTGAGGACAAAATTCCTATAAGAGGGGAAGGATGTTATAACCCCAATTTTTGGGTTCAATTGGTGAGAAATGTAATTTCTCATATTAAAGATATTCAAAAAAAATAATGATATAATTTGCTTCAAATAAATGGATTTCGTTTACAATAGCCTTGATGTTTGTGTTGTGGGCTTTATTGGCTATTGGGCCCAATAAAAGGAAAATAATAAAGAAAATTCAATTAGTAAATGGATAATTGAATTTTAAGAAAAGAAATATGTGGAAACCTCTAGAAGGCAAATCCAAAGAGGATTTCACGCCTCTTGGGTTCCTTGGGTACCAAGGAGTCCAAGGTTGCAAAAAGAAAGCAATAGGAAAAGAAAAGATTAATTAAGTATTTCTTTATTAAGAAAGAAATTGAAAATGATGATATAATGTGGAAAATAAGTGGAAAGAGGCATAAATGAGTATTCCAATAAAATGAATTTCGAAATAATAGAGTATATTGGGATCCAAGGAGTCCCAATAAAGAGGAAAGAAAGAGAAAATACTAAAAAGGCAGAATAAGAGGATAATGTGTTGCATTATTAAGGAAATATGTAACATTAATAAAAAGGAGTAATTTCCATTAAAAGAAAATAGAGGTTCATACCAATGGATTAAAAAGGCAAGAATAATGATAATAAGAAAAAGGATTTTCGTTTTTCTAAGTATCCAAGAGATAAGGAATAGCAAGGAAGATATAAGAGAGAGAGAGAGAGAGAAACTAGCCTTTTAATATAGGAATTACATTCCTAATAGGAAAGGGGTGTTGCTAATTCCTTGATGAGCGGTGAAGGGCATAGATAATCTCCCCTATATAAGGGGGGTAGAGCTCTTGGCCGATTTTGGGAAGATTTTACACACCTCTCTCTCCCCTCTTCATGTTCCTTGCACGTAAAACCCTAATGAGGGAGTATCTCTACCTATAGAGCAACAATAGGGAGTTTCGTTGTCTTGTTGAAGACAGGAAGACTCCATGACATCTTCAGACCAATCGGCTACCAACCTAGCCCCTCCATCTTCACGTATCTTCCACCGGAAGTCTGCAAAATCGCAGAAGTTGTAGCAGCAAACCAGGGGTGTTTCTGCGCGTGGTGGCTACCTTGACGACGGCCAGCATCACCCTCACGTGCGCAGAGGCACGGCGGAGGCTGAGGGACCGTTCTAGAGGTCGATGGGGCCGAGGGGGAGGAGCTGGAGCAGCTCCTAGGTCTGCTGGCCGGCGGCTAGGGCGCAGCACGCCGCTGGCGCAAGGAAGGAGAAGGCCAAAGGGGCCTTTGACCAATTTGCCCTCCGCGGGCTGTAGAAGGCGCGTTACTTATCAAGGGCAAATTCGTCTTTTCGAAATGTTTCCCAAAAGCGATCCGCGTTGCATGGCTATGCTGACGTGTCAGCATGTGATTGGCCAAGTAAGTGTTTTTCTTGCAAAATTCGTAACTTAAGATTCGTAGTTCGGATGAAAAAAAGTTATATATGAAAGTTGATCCTCAGAACGAGAGGAATCCAAATAAATTATGTTTGAAGTCTGATTCTATTTGCAATCCGAAAATTAATGGAAGTAATCATATTTAATACTTTAAAGATTAAGGAACCCTAATCTGATATGATTAATGTGCTTAATAGGGTTTAATGGATCTTTAGAGTTGATATTAATCTGTTAAATGTAAAAAGGAACAATGAGTTCAAAAAGGAAGAACTTTGCACATGATTAGTCTAATTTAGAGTTTATATGCTTGAAATTGGAAATGTACATAAAGTTATCATCTTTAATGATTTAACTAAGGAAAAACCCTTAGATTTGATGATAGATGGATAATTCAAGCTGATATTAACCTGTTTCTAATAAAAGTGAAAATAGGATTTAAAAAGATGATCTTTTTATATAGTTGGTTTAATTTAGGGTTCTATGTACATGAATATGCCTTAATGGGATTAGAAACCCTAATTTATGTTGATATGAATTCTAATGGTTTTAATTGTACAAATCGAAGAATAAAATAGAGATATGATCATTCGAAGATAAATTGAGTACCAAAGATATTTAATGTGAATTAGTGTTTCCTAGTGTATAAAAGTGGAAATAATGATAAATAAGGTTCATATATGTGTTGAACTATAATGAAATATGATTTGTCAATTTGAAAGAAACCGAAGGTGATAATTAGCTTTAATGTTTTGGATATTACCAAAAAGGATAAAGATGATAGTTTTAGTGTAAAAGAAACATATTAGACTTATTTGACATTCAATGGTACCTATGATGCAGAAATTAGGGTTTGTGAACTAAAAGAGCATTAAAAGTGATAAATTCATAATAAAACCATAAGGTTGGCCTAGAAAGTATAAGGTGGAATCCAAGTTGATCTTGTGGATGTTTGAATAAAACAATGACACTTGGATGTTATGCATTATTTTCAGGATATGGTTGATTGCTTGTTAATTGTGTTGAATGTTAATGCATGGACATCAAGTTACTATGGATCAGGTATGTGGTTACGATTATGAATAACCGCTTTAGGTTTTCCGATGGATTCCCAGATGTTTAATCGTGTTGAATGCAACTAAACTGTTGAATGTTTATTTCTTTCATGCAAAGTATAAAGCGACTATGACTATCACATAATGTATATGCCTTCTAGCTCAATCCTTGATTCCCTCTGTGTCGTAATGGCTGACCTGATAAAAGACTACCTAGAGGGTAGGTACATCAGGTCATGAATGACTTTGACTGCCTAGAGGGTAGGGTCATGAATGACTTTGACTTCCTAGAGGGTAGGGTCATGAATGACTTTGACTGCCTAGAGGGTAGGGTCATGAATGACTTTGGCTGCCTAAAGGGCAGGTCCATCAAGTCACCTTAATAGAGGTACCATGTAAGTCCTTATAGGGACAACACAGAGTTGTGGAAAAGATGGATTGAGTAGTTTGGCTTAAAATTTAATCTTGGTTGTTAAATGATTAATTGAATAATTACATGGTTATCATAGTTGCACGATTATCTGTTTCCCCCACATACCAGCTTCGGCTGACCGACGTTTTGTTTGTCGGCGTTTTAGGTACAATGAAAAGAACAAACAGTAAAGTGGCACATGTGATACTAAAAGGGAATTAAAGTACAAAGGAGGATTAGATAGATTAGTATCGGTGTGGATAAAAGTTTAGAGATCCAAGTTTTCAAAAGGTATGTAAAGAAAAATTTTATTACCATTTTCAGTATAGTCTGTTAGAATTTGATAATTGTTTATGGTTATATGTCGAACCTTTGATCTGGGATTAATGGATGCGGCTCAACCTCTTGGTCTCCCTTAATTAGGGGTTATCGGGAGGTGGGGTCGTAACATATAGCATTGTCATCTAGAGCACATAAATAAGAAATGCATTTCTAGAATCCATAATGATGCTTGTCTAGACTATTTTGGTTAACTGACCAATAGAGACATGCAAGTCTTATTTATTGGGAAAAATCACAAAAGAATATTTCACTAGAAATAGTGGGAGATCAAGTATTCTATTAGGCCTCATACATATTGATGTATGTAGACCTTTTAAAATAAATGCTTAAGGTAGTTACTAGTACCTCATTATATTTACTAATGATCTCAATACATATAGTAATTTGTATTTATTGAAATACAAGTATGAATCTCTTGAAGTGTTCAAGGAGATCATGAATGAAGTAAGTAACCATCATGGTAAAAGTATTAAGGCACTTTGATATGGTCGATGTGAATATACTTTGAAACCAAGAGATTGAGGACCTTCTGGAGAGACCGTGATAGTGTATCACAATGAACTCCACCTAAAACATAATGATGTATTAGAAACAAGGTATCACACCTTGTTAAGTTATGGTGTGATTATCAATAAATCTAGCTAATCTTTTGATTTCCTTTTTGGCAAATATTTTACACTAAACTATGTACCATCTAAAATGGTTCAAAAGACACCATATGAGATATGGCATGGGAACTGTCCCGACACATATTTTATAAGGATTATAATTTAAAGCTTGTGTAAGAAAATAGTTTCTAGATTAGCTTTGTCCACAAATAACATAATTGTTATTTTGTTGAATATTGCTTTTATACTCCAATATGACAACAAAAGTGTTTGTTGCCAGAATGGCTATATTCCTACAGGGAATTTCATTCCAAAGGAATTAGTAGGAGAAAAGTAGAACTTGAAAAGTTCACAACCAACAAGAAAACATTGAATCTAAAGGGGTATAGTAGGAACAACGAGAATCACAAGTTGTTGTGGAATCTCAAGTTCCTTATTGAACACAAAACCTCATAGATCTAGTAGGACATGCCTTGATCATTATAGATTATGATATCTTATAACTCAGAAAGGTAGTGAGTTGGTCATAAATGATAAACCAAGAACCTATCTAGAAGCTATTGATATCTTATAGTTGGTCGATGTGAATATACTTTGAAACCAAGAGTTTGAGGACATTTTGGAGAGACCGTGATAGTGTATCACAATGAACTCCACTTGAAACATAATGGTGTATTAGAAACAAGGTATGACACCTTGTTAAGTCATGGTGTGATTATCAATAAATCTAGCTAATCTTTCAATTTCCTTTTAGGCACATGTTTTACACTAAACTATATACCTTCTAAAATGGTTCAAAAGTCATCATATGAGATATGGCATGGGAACAATACCAATATGTATTTTATAAGGATTATGATTTAAATCTTGTATAAGAAACTAATTTCTAGATAATCTTTGTACACAAATCACATAAATGTTATTTTGTTGAATATTGCTTTTATACTCCAATCTAAAAACAAAAGTGTTTGTTTCCAGGATGGCTATATTCCTAAAGGGAATTTAATTTCAAAGGAATCGGGATGACTATATTAAAGATTATGATATCTTATAGTCTCAAGTTCTTTATGTAGAACAAAACCTCATAGATCTAGTAGGAGACACATTGATCATTAAAGATATGATATCTAATAACTCAGAAAGATGGTGAGTTGGTCATAAATGATGAGCCAAGAACTTATCTAGAATCTATTGAGGCACCAGAATCTCAAAAATGGCCCGAGGCCATGGGATTAATGATGAACTCCATGTACACCAACAAGGTATGACCTTGTTGGAGCCACCTAGAGAAGTAAAACACATAGGGTGCAATTGGGTCTTCAAGAAGAAAACCACACGGATTGTAGTGCACAAAGCTATAAAGATAGATTGGTAGAAAAGGGTTCCAAATAAGTTCAAGGTGTTGGACATGATGGAATCTTTTCACCCGTTGTCATGGTTAATTCTGTCACGATCATGCATGCCAATACTGCTTAATTAGACTAAAATTTTTGGCATATGGATGTTAAAATCACATTCCATAACATGAATAATTATGAGGATGTGTGTGTGACACAACCTAAAGGTTTTATAAATGCAATTATTGCTAATAAAGTCTATAAGATGCAAAGGTCAATCTATGGATTGGAGCAAGCATCTAAGAGTTGGAATTTTCAATTTGACAGGATACTCAAAGAGTTTGAATTTAGTCAAAATGAAGATGGAATATGTGATTACAAAATTTTAGTTGGAGCATATTTATATTCCACATAATGATGGATAATAACATCCTTATACTACAAATATTAAAACATGACTAGGAAGTACCTTCTCTATGAAGGGTTTAGGTGAAGCATCCTATGTGATAGGAATTGAGATCTAGAGAGAAAGACCTATAAAGCTTCTTGACCTTATAAATAACACATACATTGGCAATATGTTGAAGGGGTTCAACATGTAGGACTCAGTGACAAAAAATTTATCCATGTTCCATGGGATTAGTTTCTCAAGATCCCAGTGTCCTAGTTCTTTTGAAGAATAGGAATACATGAATAAGATGTCAATTGCATTCACAATTAAACCTATCATGTATGCAATATACTCATCCCATTTACTCGTATGTATTGGACATGACGAGTGGATACTAGTCAGATCCTAGAGATAGTCACTAGATTGCCATAAACAATGTCCTTAGGTATTGAGAAACACTAAAAGGATTGGTTCCTTGATTATAGTATCAACAAAGAGTTAGATGTAAAGGGTTACATCAACACAAGCTTCCATAATGACAATGATTGCAATCTAAATTTGTGTTTGACCTTAAAATAAGAACTGTAAGCTGGAAAAGTTCCGAGCAAGAGACATTTGTTTGATTATACAAATAGAAGTCGAGTGCCTTACTATTTTGAGAGAAACAGAGGATACTATATGGATAAATAAGTTCATGTAGATGAACATGTGGGTTCCAACCATTAATGACACAGTACAAATGATGTGATGACAATGGAGCTACTAGATGGGAAAGAAATCTCATATAGCATACTATGACAATTCCATCTCATGCGAGAAGTTGTACATAGAGGAGATGTAAAAACTTGCAAAATATTGATTTGAAGCAAACATTGCTAACCCACTATAAAAGTGCTTGCATGGTAGAAACATGATTGACATGTTAAGATCATTCAGAATAAGATTCATGGGTGATTGGATCTAAGTGGAAGTGGGAGCTTGTTGGTATGTATGCCCAAAGAACCAATGATATGATGATTGTAATGAGAAGCATTAAATATGTTATTTGATAATGATAAAGGTAATTTCATCCATTATGTTAGTCTCAATCATGAGATGATGACACAGACATAGTAGACGTCTAAAGAGTGATGTTACTTGATGACATATGTCATCAGATTGAGGACCTGAACAATGAGATCATATGTATGATAAGAGTACATACATTCTCATTATGTCCCTAGTCGGATATTGTTGTGGAAGCTAAATAGACAACAATAATACATAAAACTAGAGTGTGTGTTAATTTATGGTAGAATCTCATCAACCATCATATGTGATATCAAACCAAACACACAGGTAATTGTTAGAGAACTATGTATTAGATAGACTCATCTTGAGAATGATACATGGAGACCATGGAATTGTAGTCAGAATAATCTCTCACAATGATAGTGGTGATTGTGATTCGTGGATTGAAGTCACTACAATAATCACATGTCGTTCAATGTATTTTTCCATCATCCAATGTGACCTTGAATAAGGGTTGCCATAAAGTAGATACTCGGGTGCATTTGACACATGGGGATTGAATGTGAGTGATGTAGATGGGATTTTTCCCTCCTACAAGAGATATCCAGACCACTTAATAAGCGAGACTGAGAAACACATGGCCATACTCCTGTGACTCAATATGTGATATGTGACCTCACATGCATCTCATGCAGCCTACTCAAGTTCAAGGAACATGGATTGAATGGTGACAAGGATGATGATTCCATGCCTCGAGTCAATCCAAATATTAGAGACAAAGGAATTATACGATCACCGTAACACCGATCATAGATTGTAGATTGAAGTTGTTCTCCAACATTCCAATTAATTGGGAAGCAATGTTGTGTTGTTAGATACCACTCATTGCTTGTGATGTCATAAATTGGTTATGGATATTCACCATCAACGTAACTTGGGACCTATAGGGTCACACACATACGATGCACTTGGAATAGGCATTTATTCATGAATGATATTTAGCTTGACTACTAAAGTGTTTAGATATTCAATATAAACAACAAAACTAAAAATTGACTGACAAGATTGTTAATCGACATGTTCATAGTGTTGATCTAATCAATTCAAGTGTCACGTCAATTTCAACCAGCATCGGCAATTATAACCTTGAAACAACTAATTCAGCAAGTATAGGAAGCAACTCATATCTATGAACTGATCAGTTTAGGTCATGAACTGACTAGTTGGTTGATCAATATGATTGGATCAAATATTGACACTGATGTGATATTATGAATTAATTGAACATTAATTCTCAATGCAATTATAAATGGGAAACATTATGAAATGTTCGTTTCAAGGGTAGAACTAATAATCTCAAATGTGAACCGACCGGTTAGCAGTGAACTGACTGGTCCAACATTCATAGGTTCTAGAAATTTGAAATTTTTTGTCTCTTCAACTTCCGCTCAGACTAGAACTCATGACCATGATCCTCCTATAAATAAAGGGGTGGTTGAGGCTTTCTAGAGACACAATGTTATGTTGGTAAATACGGGCACAGATTATAGCAACAGAAACAAAAAAAATTATCTATACATATTCCCATAACAGCAAGATAGTGTCAATTACTATGAAATAGGAAGGATGCTTTAAAGAGTTATACCTAGTCATGGAGTAAGTCCAACGACAACAAATTGCTTCAATGCAACTATCAACTAGTTTCTCTTGGATGATGATTGTGTAGCTCCTGGTCTCCACCATGAACAATGGATAGAAAAACTTCTACAGCGACTCATGTGGTCTTGCCACAGACTACAGGCTGACTTTGCTCTCCTAAAAATAGACAAAGTACTCCTGCCTCTAGAGTAGTCCACACAAACCAACTAGAACTCCCATCATTCAATGAGAATAGATAGGAAGAAGTTGTCCCTCTTGTCAGTGTACTAGTCACCAACTTGCTCTCCCACAACAATGAGTCTCAATTGTTCTCTCCCGTAGCTATCCCTCCCTAGTCGGGTAGGACTTTCTTGGACTCTCTCGGTTACCATGACCACAGAGGACAACAATTGTCAGAGAAATTTGATTCTTAGTTGATATTTTTTGTGTTGTGTTCTGGGAAGCCCCCAATACCCCTCTATTTATAGGAAGGATTTGGGCTAGGGTTCTAACTCTGTTTGAGATCTGTATGGGAGTGAAAGGGACTGGAAGATCTTGAATTTTCACAACCTACAAACCATGAGACAGTCGTATGGTGACCCAAATAGTTGTCTGGTCACACGAGATGGTCATTTGGTCATACGAGATAGTCGTCTTGCACTACCAAATGGTCGTTTGGTAGTTTCCCAATCCCATAAAAAATTGGCAATTCAATTCCAATTAATATCACATATTAATTCCTTGCACCATAAGTAAATTTGCAATCGAACAAGTTTAGGAAACATCCAAAACCTTCATTTAGCCCCAACCAAATTGTCTCACCCATGTGAACATCATCTCATGTTTCTTAAACCAAGAGAAGACTTTTTGAGATAATTATGTGACCTCAATATCATATATTGATTAACATGTGCATGCGCATGCATTTCTCAATCTCACTTATCACGTGGACAAGATATCATACTCCAGTAGGAGGGACAAATCCCATATCTATCACTCATAGTCTATCCCCATGTGTCAAAGTCACCCAATCATCACCTTTATAACAACTCATGTTTCAGGACTGCGTTTGATGACGTCAAAGTGTACCCAATGACATGTGACAAGTGCAGTGATTTCTGTCTAAGAATCACAATCACCACCTTCACTATGAGAGATGAATATGACCACCAAAGTTGGTTTCCATGTGTCACTTTTCAAGGTGGGTATGTCCGATAAACTGTTCCCTAACATGTATCTATCGTATCATGACTAATGAGATTTTATCATCAATCGAGCCACACTCTAGTCTTTTGTGTTAGTGGTGTCTATCTGCCTTCCAAAGTAACAACCGACTAGGGACATAATAAGAATGCACACACTCTTAACATTCATATGATCTCATCCTCTAAGTCACATACTTGAAGACATACATCATTGAGTATTGTCATTATTTAGACATTCATAATGTGTCCTTGTTATCTCAAAACTAAATGAAACATAATGAATTGGAAGCTTGCTTTTATAAGTATTAATCAAATTCTTTATGGTATATGCCATGTCATTCATTGCATGATTGGCTCTCTGGGCATACCTTACCAACAGATTCCCAGTTTCACTTAGATCATATCACCAATGAATCTCATTCTTAGCGATCCAAACATGTACACCATGTTTTTGCCACGCAAGTGCTTAATCTAGCGGTTTAGCTACATTTTGCTTAAAGTCGGTGTATTACATGTTTCCTTCTTTCTTAGTTGTATGATTTCTCATATAAGATAGAATTGTCATCATATGGTATCATATATTCCTTGCCTAAGAAGTAGATCCATTGTTGTCATAGTATCAATACTAAGTCATCAACGGTTGGAACATCTATTAGTTCATATGAACTTCTAGATCCATATAGTATCACTCTATGTTCATAACTCAAGTATACTATGCTTCTATTTAAGAATACAATTAATGGATATTAGTTCAGAACCCTTCCAACTAACAACATTTCTCCTTTTAAATCAAACATATTTTAATTTTTGATCATTTTTTTCATTATGGAAGATTGCATCGATGTAACCCTTTACATCCAACTCTTCCTTTTATTCCTATCCTTATTGACTAGCAATTGATCCTTAAGGACTTCACAAGTGCCCATGGATATCTTTAATTCCAGCAACCCTTATCAGAATCATCTTGTCATGTCCAATACATGCAAGATTATATGGGATAAGAACATTTATAATATTCATAATAGATCCAGTGCTACATCCTATGTCATCTTAGTCATGTCATTTTCATTCTTTACAAGAATCGGAACTTAAGGTTCATGAGAGACAGATTCAGATTATCTCATATAGAATCCTTCCCTTGTCGAACTCTTTAACCACATTGCTATTGTATGTGCTCAAACTTCTGTTGTGAAACATTCAAGAACTATCTCATAGGTCTTGATCCTTATCTCATAAGTTGTTTCATCTCTTCCTTCATTACTGAAGGGTTTTTCCATGCCATATCTCAATATCCACAATATTGAGATGTTATTCCTCATCATATGTGGAATATTCATATATTCTCCCACTAAATCTTTTATAATCACATATTTCATATTTTATCTTTATTCAAATTAAACTCTTTGACTATCTTATCAATTTCAAAGATCCCATCTTGATATGCTTGTTTTAATCCAGATTGAACTTTCTAGTTCATAGATTTTGTTTACATTCATGAAGTTATAATACCTTTTAGGTTGTTTCATTACACATCCTATGATGTATTCCTTTAAGTAAACTAATTTTATCTTTATACGCCAAATCTCTTAGTCTATTTATACTACAACAACAAGCATGACAAGTGGTAAAAGAATTTCTATCATGTTCAACAACTTGAACTGATTTGAAACTTTTATTCAACCAATATGTCCTTTTATGTTATACATGTAGGTCTTTACCACAAGACCCTATCACACCCTTTAGGTATTATCCCTTTAGGTGGTGCTAGAAAGGTCCTAGCTTGTTATCTTACATGGATCCCATAATGGCCTTAAGCCTTTACTTATATTATGGAACTCTATAGTTTCTAGTTGATTAGTTGGCTCATCCTATTATGACCAACCCATCTGAATTGTTGGATTCACAATCCTTCAATCTCAAATGTTTTCTACAAGAAATATTTTATTCTCTGAAGAACCTAAAATTCCACAACAACTTGTAATTCTCTTAGTTCTCATTATACCACTTTGTTGATCTTAAACATTTTGAGTTTTACTTTTACTCCCACTGATTCTTTAGGAACTCAGTTATCCTATCAACAAAATGGCTTTGTTATTGGATTGGGATTAACAATAATATTCAACAATTACGGTTTGTGGATAAACCTTTTCAAGAAACTTCTTTCTCAATGTAGGTTTTAATCCTCTAGACATATTGGGACATTCCCAAATCATATCATATATAATGTCTGGTAAACCACTCATAGGGTACATCATTCAGTGATGGGTTTATATATTTATGAGGATAAGAAGATTTGATTAATTGATAATTATATCATGACTCATCATGGTATAATTCCTTCATTCTAACACATCATCATGTTCAGATGGATTTGACTTGTGATACATTATCATGGTCCTTTCTTTGAAGGTACTCAAGGTATCAATATAAAGTATTTCAACATTTGATCTCAAAAAAGTTTCTTAATACTTTCATCAAAGTCATACTTCATTTATAATCTCCTTGAATATTTCAAGATATTCCCATTTTACTGAGTACATATCACCATATTACAAGTAAATGAATATGAGGTATAAGTAAGCGTTCATTCCATAAGATCTTCATGCATCATATGTATGTGATCTAATGGAAAGCTTATCCTCCCACTAGTGAAGGATGGTATGTCACATTGTGGATAAATAAGACTTTGCATGTTTCCTTAGGTTCAATAGCCAAGGGAATCTAGATTAAAATCAATATGTATTCTATACATAGATTTCTTATATGTACGTACAAGTTGACTAATGCTAATGATATTCTTGAGTCATCAATTACAATCCTTTGGTATTAACATTATAAACATTCATCTCAAAGTCTTTCATACAAAGATTGTTAGATGTTTGGGCGTTTCCATGCAAGATCATATCTTTTAAAACAAAAACTTTAATATCTTACTTTATTTATTTATCATCCTTGCCATACAAAATGATTTAAAGTAAATGTTTCTATTTGATGGAATAATGAAATAGCAGTTCTACTAACTCTATTATATGCCCATTTGGCTAAGATAAATTTCAATGTAGATTAAAGCTTCCGCAACTCTTGCTTCACCTTGTCCACCTTTATCCTCCATGAGGGCTTTTACTTCTTGTTAGATCCTACACATGAGTATGTGAGATCTTTATTTTGTGTTACATGCCAAAATGAAGAAGTAATCAAATTGACCTATAATGATTATACTTGAACCAGAGGCCTCAGTGCCTTACTTCTTCTTCTTTAGTTCCTCTAACCAGAGTGGGCAATTTCTCTTCCAATGCCCAGATTGGTGACAATGATGACAATCACCTCTTACTTTCTTCACTCCTCCTTTTGCTTTGAGATATGAAGACTTCAGCTTCTGGATATCTTTAGAACTCTTCTTAGCTTTGTTTTTTCCTTTAGACTTCCCTTTTCTCTTACTGATCATCATTACAGACTTGGGCTTGTCTTTTTTCATTTGTATCTCAATTGTTCTCAACATGCCCAACAACTCTGTCAATGGTTTGTCAAATTCGTTCATATTGTAGTTCATTATAAACTGACTATATCACTATGGCAAGGACTGTAGAATCACATCAATGGCCAACTCTTGACCCAAGGGGAATCCCAATCTAGCTAGGTTCTCCACATACCCAAAGAGCTTGAGTACGTAAGGACCTACTGGATCTCCTTCTTCCATGCTATATTTGAACAGTGCCTTACATACATCATATCTCTCTTGTTTTTCCTGATCTTGGGACATGTTCTTGAGATGTATGACTATCTCAATCACACTCGTACTCATGATGTGCCTCTACAACTCATAGTTCATAGAGAATAGCATAAGACACTTAACATCCACGGCGTCTTCAATATGCTTCTTATAAGCATCCTTGTCAACCCTACGTGCATTTTGAGGTGGTTCCTTTGGTTCTAGCATCTCGAAGGCATAGAGCTTGTGCTCCTATGTGAGAACAATTCTCAACATCCTGAACTAGATGTGGAAGTTATTCCCAGTTAGTTTGTCCTTCTCAAGGACCAATCACATAGAAAAGTAATTGTTGTTTGTTTCCATTTTATTCTACAAAAGAATTTGCAATTTTGTTCAAAACTCAATTTTGATTTGATTTGATTAGATTAAGTTTGGGCAATAGTAATTAGGCCTTTAATTCATCACTATTCTCATTATTTTTTTTCAAACTGACAATCCTTAAGTATCAATTCAGAAAACAACAACGTACAATTTTCTAATGAGACAAGATCCATATTTCATCAAATCATGACTTAGTTGTTACCGATCGCCCACATCTTCATTATTTAGGTAGGAAATCATGCCAATTGCATCATATGAAATGCTTGGATAGATGATATGCACAACTCTTTTCCATAATCATATGCATGCCTATGGGCTTGGGTTCTCCAAGTCACCAGTGAAGCCTGACCCAATAGCCAACACAATAGATATGCACCATGCTTTGTGCAAATCTACATATCTATCATCACACTTCCACGAGATAGATGGTGTACCATTCTTTGTACAAATCTATGCTTGGTTGATCAAGCTTTTTACGTGTGTTGCTTTTGGAAAACATCTTAGACTTAATATGTTTGTTTGAGGGATTTAATATATATCATGCATATATATACATATATTGTATCCAATCAACATATATATAGTACATGTCATACAAATGCTATATTCCACAACATAAACATGCAATATAAAACAAAAAGTGATGGTTATTCCCATGTCTACATGTAATTCCTTGGAGCCACAAGGAATTACTACCACCTAAGTCAATCATCACATCACATGTATGAACCAATTGTTGGTGTAGACTTGTTCTTGCCAATATGTGTAGATCAATTCAACCCTTGAGTCGGTCGTCTCGCCTATTGGTCAGTCGATTGGTCCTCCGAGATGATTGTCTGGCATCCTATCCAACCAATGTTTGGAATCCTTCCAAGCGGTCAGTTGGGTCCACCATGAGGTCATTTTCCTCCATCACTCTATCCCCCATGGTCTTCCATATTGTAACATCCTAGGATTTGAGGCCTCGGATAATATGATCTTAAAAGGAATGATTGGATTACCCATATCACCAAGGTACACCTCCTTTTCTGGGAGACCATCACTAAGAACTCCATAGTTAAGTGTGCTCATTTTGGAGTAGTATTGGGATGGGTAACCTGTCGGAAAGTTGATCCTGGCATGCGTGTGAGTGAGGACAAAGTGTGCAGTTAAGGTTAGTGGTGGTCTGTGGGGACAGTCGTTATTCCTAAAACTCTACTAGAGCCGTGGGGAGTAGGGTCGGGTGTTACACATATGGTAGGCTCATCTCACAAACTGGACGTCTCATCCGACAATGATCTTCCTCATCGATGAAAGAAAATAAACTATCTTATTACTATTAAGCTATTATATTGTAAAGATAAACCTTGGGTTACATTTGAGAGGAATAAAGGTTGGAAATAATTAACCTTACGTTGGGAGGAAAGAGGTAGAGGCTCAGTACGCAGACTAAGATAAAACAAGAATAAAACCAAACCATGCAACCAGATTTAGGACATAACCATCCACCGTCAAAACCACTTTTAGGAAGACGTGTATAAATTGCATATATATATATATATATATATATATATACATATATATATATGTAATTTATACATGTCTTCCTAAAAGTGGTTTTGACGGTGGATGGTTTTGTCCTAAATCCTAAATTTGTGTGTGGTTGCATGGTATGGTTTTATTCTTGTTTTATCTTGGTCTGCGTACTGAGCCTCTACCACTTTCCTCCCAATGTAAGGTTAATTCTTTCCTACCTTTGTTCCCCTCAAATGTAGCCCAAGGTTTATCTTTACAATATAATAATTTAATAGTAATAAGATAGTTTCTTTTCTTGCATCGATGAGGAAGATCATTGTCGAATGAGACGACCAGTTTGTGATATGATCCTACCATATGTGTAACACCCGACCCCACTCCCTACGGCTCTAGTAGAGTTTCAAGAATAGCGACTGTCCCCACAGACCACCACTAGCCTTAACTGCGTGCTTTGTCCTCACTCACACGCATGCCAGGATCAACTTCCCGACAGGTCACCCATCCTAGGATTTGAGGCCTCAGATAACATGATCTTAAATTGCATATATATCATATATATATATAGGGTATATCTTCGCTACCTATGCGGATAACTAAGATTCTCTACCCGTGCATCTGTTTTGTAATAGGAAGGCATGAATTTGTAATGAGACGGTCCGAATTATAATAGACATACTCATTTTGTATATACAGCGTGATGTTTGTATTCTCCGTCTGGAAACAGTAAAATAAATATTTATGACTGTAACATCGTTGTAATACAAAACGAGTCTTTGTATTATAAAATGAGTCTTTCTATTATAATTTGGACTGTCTCATTACAAATACATGCCTTCCTATTACAAAACTAATGTACGAGTAGCGAATCTTAGTTACCTGCACGGGTAGCGAAGATATACCCTATATATATATATATATATATATATATATATATATATATATATATATATATATATATATATATATATATATATAGGGATGGTTTTTAATGCCCACGCGGGTAACTTTGTTATACTACCCGTCTTTCAAAGGCACGGTGGCATTTATTGTAAATAGATGAAATATCTAGATTCTCGTCTCTGTCTCCGTCTCTGTCTCCATGTTCCCGAATCCTCCACCCATCTATCGGAGATCCCGTCTCCGTCTCCGTGGTCCCAAATCCGTTCGGTGAAACCCATCGGCGTGGTCGCCCGCTCGGTTAAGGACTACCAGGTATCTTGAGGCAGGGAGGAAGTGTTAGGATGGTTGTGTTCCCTATTTCCGTCGTTCAGAGGTAGTTTGATAACATACCATCAGCGGAGGTGACATTGGCCGCTTCTCTCCACGCCAACATCTATGAACAGAGGTCCTTGAACAAATACACATACCCATCATTCCCGACGCACCTACAGCTCCTTCATTCCTTCCCAACCCTCCGCCACTTCTCCACCACTAGCACAACCCCAACACATCTCCACTCCCCATCATCAACCATCTCTTGCACCCTCCCCTACCTTCCCTGCTCCTTCCCTATCGATCCCTCCCACTAGCCCCAGTATCTGCCCCTTCAGCGCCACCGGTGAGGCCCACTTGTTAGACGTCGTGGCTGTCGAGGTGCCACTTCTCCACCACTTCACACTACGTCGGATCTCTCTGCAGGCCAAGCATTTTCCAGTGACAAGTGTGAAGTGTACAGTTTTGGGGTATTACTGTTGGAGTTCGTGACGGGGAGGCAACCGACGGAGGCCAGTGGCGGGTTGTCAGCATAATTGTAAATCCCCCGAGATTTGATTTCTCTAGCTCCGCTTCTGGTGATGCCAGGCACCGTCTTCCGGTGGAAAAGACGAACACGATCGGTCTGTTGTGTATGGTCGAATCGATAGATGATGGCCCAGATGGGAGCGACGGGTGCCAGGGTCTACTGAGAGAGGAGGGAGAAGTATTTTCTAGAGGTGACTAGGTAGGTGTTCTCCATTACGATTATAGAGACCAAGGGTTGAGTCTTGATAAACCTACTGGATCGAGCATTGAGAGAGGTCAAACCATTCCTAATCAGCACGACAGGAACAGAGATCTCTGTTCAGATTGGTTTCGGTTGGTTAATTGGGGCAAGTCCACATAGTCATCTTCCTATTATGTGGAATGTGAACGATGCAACGGAAGTAAATGTGCAATATGGTTTATTAGCAGCAGTTGTTGCAAGAACAATGTTCCAGAAGTAATAAATACTTGGGACTGCATCTGCATCACGGTAAATCCATAGACTTAGAACTTTCCTGGAGTTTAAAGCCAAAACCATGGCATAAATGTAACTGTACGGTAAGAAAAGTAACTATATGACATATCGAAACACAGAAAGTAATTATCGGACACTGAACGTAACATCAGGATATAAAATGTAAGTGTACGGTAAGAAAAGTAACTATATGACATTAAAAGTAACATCGAGACACAGAAAGTAACTATCGGACACTGAAAGTAACATCAGGACATAAAAAGTAACTGTATGGTAAGAAAAGTAACTATATGACATTAAAAGTAACATCGAGACATAGAAAGTAACTATCGGACACTGAAAGTAACATCTTCAATACACAAAAAGTAACTGTACGGTAAGAAAAGTAACTATATGACATTAAAAGTAACATCGAGACACAGAAAGTAACTATCAGACACAGAAAGTAACTATCAGACACTGAAAGTAACTATCGGACACTGAAAGTAACATCAGGACACAAAAAATAACTGTACGGTAAGAAAACTAACTATATGACATTAAAAGTAAAATCGAGGCACAGAAAGTAACTATCGGACACTGAAAGTAACTATCGGACACTGAAAGTAACATCAGGAGACAAACAATAACTGTACGGTAAGAAAAGTAACTATATGACATTAAAAGTAACATCGAGACACAGAAAGTAACTATCAGACACTGAAAGTAACATCAGGACACAAAACGTAACTATATAGAAATGTGCGGTCATATTGCAAAGTAACACAAAAAAGTAACTATATAGAAATGTTCGGTCATAATTACTTTTTATGTTGAGTAGTTACATTTTGTGTCAAGCAGTTACTTTTCGTACCAGATAATTACTTTTTTGTATCAAATAGTTACTTTTCATGTACATGAATTTAGTTAGCAGGATTCTCACCTATTGTGGGTTCAGTATAAGTGTAAGTTCCACACATGACAGAGGTGTCTGTTACTTTCGATTGGGACATGGCTAAACGCTTGAATGGGCATGAAACTAATTTTATTTGTCATACAATAAAATTGTATCATTTTAACAATGTATAGGTGGCAAAGATTTTACAATGTAACTATATTTCATACTCTGTCAGTTTTGTGGAATAATTAAATAGTTGTAAGCAGTCCTTGATTTCTTATTTGGGATTGGCTTGAGTTTACTCCATCCGCAGAAACTAGATCTCAAATATTTGTTCAATTTTCGGTATATTCAGAACAATGCTACCATCAGCTTACATCTCCTCGTCACCCAAACAGGAGATGGAGCCTTACGGGAAACCACAAAAGAACGAGCTTATAACTCCAAAGCACCAGGGGAATTATGCAGGGGATCAATCCGCCGCCGGCTCTGGCTCTCGACGCCCACCCTAACCATCCAAGTTGCTCGTCTTGCATGGTGCCTGAGATGTCCCACACCAGCCTCTGGTACCTATGCGCGGACCAAGCCGAGACCTGACGGCACGATGGACGCGGGTGAGGGATGCCCTGTGGCAGCACAAATTAATGCCCAACGGGAGACGATGTCGGCCGCCTTCTCCTTGCCGATCGCACATCTGGACCGCCGACAAAGACGAGGCAAAAATACCACCGGACTGCCGGCAAAGATGAGAAAGGTTGTTAAGAAAGATGATCTACAGCAAGTGCGGTGCCAATTCGTGCCTCCTTCACGCTCAAAATTATCTTGCAGTCACAACCTGCATCCCTAGCACTGGCCGTGAGGTTGTCTGAGACACGCGCCAAGTCATTGAATCCATATGGTAGGTAGCATATTTATAGGAATATGCAGCGGCAAGGGTTTTAATTTGGGGATGGAGAGAATCTGTTGGTCAGTGACATTGTAGATCCTGGTAGTGGACCGAAATGTGGAGCAGGGCAATGTGTATTGTTGCATTTGATGAGGTCGGGGATGAGCTCTGAGGAGGACAGTGGCGGTGGATTGTGCAACTTTCTGGTCTCTCTACTGGAATCATGCAGAGGGTGAGGATGGCAGAGCGAGCGACGACCCGAAGAAGACGATCTTTTTTGTATTTACAACTAATGCCACCGTGTCTTTGCATGGGTAGCAATTGCAACAGTACCCGCGCGGGCATTCAATAAATCCCCATATATATATATATATATATATATATATATATATATATATATATATATATATATATATATATATATATATATATATATATATATATATGGGTTTTCATTCATTTCCCGCGTGGGTAGCATGGATTTTCGCTACCCTGCAGCCAAAAAAGTAACTCTCCTAGCTAAGAAAGTAACTCTACTGTAAAAAAAAGTAACTATGGTGTCAAAAAAGTAACTCTGCTGGCCAAAAAAGTAACTATGTACAAAATATACAGCATATATATATAAGGACGGGTTTTTTGATTTTGGAGGGGCAAATGATATTATTTTTGGCTCAAATTTTTTGGAGATCTAGAAAAAATAGTCCTCTACAATTTCGAAAAAAAAATTGAAAAAAAGTGATCGGAAGGGTGGGCGGGTAGCTACCCGCGCGGGCAATAAAGATGGGCCCTATATATATAGTATATCTTCGCTATCTGAGCGGGTAACTAAGATTTGCTACTCATCCATCAGTTTATAGGAAGGCATGCATTTGTAATGAGACAGTCCAAATTGTAATAGACATACTCATTTTGTAATACAAAGACTTGTTTTGTATTACAACGATGTTACAGTCATAAATATATATATTTTACTATTTCCATGCGGAGAATACAAACATCACACTATATTTACAAAATGAGTATGTCTATTACTATTTTAATCGTATCATTACAAATGCATGCCTTCTTATTACAAAATGGATGCACCGGTAGTGAATCTTAGTTACCCGCACGGGTAGTGAAGATATATATATATGGGTATATCTTCGCTACCCGTGCGGGTAACTAAGATTCGCTACCCGTGCATCAATTTTATAATGGGATGACACATATATGTAATGAGACAACTAAATTTGTAATGAGACGACCAAAATTTTAATACAAAAACTCGTTTTGTATTACAGCACTGTTACAGAATATATATTTATTTCTGTAACAACGTTGTAATACAAAACGAGTCTTTGTATTACAATTTCAGTCATCTCATTACAAATTTGGATTGTCTCATTACAAATGCATACCTTCCCATTACAAAACCGATGCACGGGTAGCGAAGATATACCCTATATATATATATATATATATATATATATATATATATATATATATATATATATATATATATATATATATATATATATATATAGGGTATATCTTCGCTACCCGTGTGGGTAACTAAGATTTGCTACCCGTGCATCGGTTTTGTAATGGGAAGGTATGCATTTGTAATGAGACAATCCAAATTTGTAATGAGACGACTAAAATTGTAATACAAAGACTCATTTTGTATTACAACGCTGTTACAATAATAAATATATATTTATTACTGTAACAACGCTGTAATACAAAACGAGTTTTTGTATTCCAATTTCTGTTGTCTCATTACAAATTTGGTTGTCTCATTACATATATGTGTCATCTCATTACAAAATTGATACACGGGTAGTGAATCTTAGTTACCCGCACGGGTAGCAAAGATATACCCATATATATATATATATATATATATATATATATATATATATATATATATATATATATATATATATATATATATATATATATATATATATATATATATATATATGCAATTTACATGCATCTTCTAAAAAGTGGTTTTGACGGTGGATCGTTATGGACTAAACCCTAAATTTGTGTGTGGTTGGATGGTATGGTTTTATTCTTGTTTTATCTCGGTCTGCGTACTGAGCCTCTACCTCTTTCCTCCCAATGTAAGGTTAATTCTTTCCTACCTTTGTAACTCGAGGTTTTTCTTTACAATATAATAGTTTATTAGTAAGAAGATAGTTTCTTTTCTTGCATCGATGATATATATATACACATATATATGGGTATATATTCACTACTTGCATGGTTAACTAACTTTATTTACCCGTGGATCTATTTTGTAATAAAAAGGTACATGTTTGTAATGAGATAATTAGAGTTTGTAATGAGATGACCAAATTTGTAATACAAACACTCATTTTGTATTACACGTCTGATTACATTAAAAATGATATTTATGACAATTATTTATGGTGTAATACAAAACCAGTGTTTGTATTACAAATTTGGTCATCTCATTACAAATGATGTATATCTCATTAAAAATAGGTGGATTTATATTACAAAATAGATCCACAAGTAACTAAATTTAGTTACCCATGCGGGCAGCAAATGAATGTACTATATATATATATATATATATATATATATATATATATATATATATATATATATATATAAATATATATATATAGTGTGTGTGTGTGTGTTTGGGATTATGTGGTTTTTTATTAGATACACATATGAGACAGTTTAAATATTCAACATTGTATGCAATAAATAAATAATTAAACCAAAATTTGATCATATCAATTATCTAAATCATAATAAATTGATGTGGCTCTGATACCACTGTTCAGAAATACGAGCACAGAGTATAGCAGTGGAAATAAAAAAAAGTATCTATCTATATTCACATACCAGCAAGATCGTGTCAACTACAATGAAATAGGAAGGATGGTTTAGCAAGTTATACATGGTCCTGGAGCAAGTCCAGTGAAAAGAACTCACTTCAAAGCAATTGTCAAATAGTTTCTCTTGGATGGTGGTCCTGCAGCTCCCGGTGTCCACCACAAACAACAAACAGAACAACTTCTACAACGACTCTTGTGGTCCTGCCACAGACTATAGGCTGACTTTGCTCTCCTAACAATAGCCAAAGGACTCCTACCTCTAGAGTAGTCCACACAGACCAACTAGAACTCATGTCATTCAACAAGAATGGACAGGAAGGAGTTGTCCCTCCCGTTGGTGTACTAGTCACTCTTCCACAACAATGAGTCTCATTTGTTCTCTCCTCATAGCTATCCCTCCCTAGTCATGCTGGACTTGCTTGGTATCTCTTAGTTACCACAACCATAGAGGATAACAATTGTTAGAGAAACATATGCTCGGTTGATGTTGTTTGTGTTGAGCTCTAGGAAGCCCTTAGCACCCCTCTATTTATTGGTAACTTGGGCCAGGGTTCCTAGTCTATTCCAAATCTGTGCGGGAGTAAAAGGGACCGAAAGATCTTGAATTTTCACAACCTATGAACCATGATACAATCGTCTAGTGACCGAGATGATCGTTTGGTCACACAAGATGGTCGTCTCACACTAATGGTCTTTTGGTAATTTCCCAATCGCATACAAAATTGGCAATTAGATTCCAATTAATATCACATATTAATTCCTTGCACCATAAGTAATGTGCAATCAAACAAGTTTGAAAAACATTCAAAACCTTTATTTGGCCCCAACTAATCCATCTCACCCATGCGAGACACCCATCTCACTCACCTAGATGACTGTCTGGTGAGCCTGTGTCGAGCTAATCGATTCAATAGATTCAACATATCAGTTTACTCCTCAATTTTGGAAAAACTTAGTCAATTCAAACTTTGATCAGCCTGATAACCCAAACAACCATCTCAAAACTTGAGACACCCATCTGGCCTATCCAAACGGTCACCTCAACATTTGAGATGGTCATTTGGTAGGTCCGCCAGCCAATCTGTTGTGTGAATTGAATACCTAAATACTTTAGTAATCAATCAAATCACCGTTCAAAATCCAACTCCTCTTCTAGATGAGTTTTGATGTGTTATAACATTGGTAGTGAATGTACATAACTAGATTATGACATCACAAGCAAGGAGAGGTGCCTAGTCGCACATCAGTGCAACCCAAGTGAATGGAAATTTGGAGAAAAACTTCAACCTACAATGTACGTAAGGTGTTTTAGTGTTTGTATATTTTCTTTATCATGGATTTACATAGTGAACTCGAGGCATGGACTCGTCATCCTCTCAACATTCATCTCATGTTTCTTGAACCAAGAGCAGACTGTCTGAGATAATGTGACCTCAATATCATATATTGATTCACATGTGCATGCACATGCATTTCTCAATCTTGCTTATCACGTGGCCATGATATCATACTCCAGTAGGAGGAACAAAACCCATGTATATCACTCACAGTCTATCCCCATGTATCAAAGTCACCCAATCTTCATCTTTATAACAACCCATGTTTCAGGACTGCATTTGATGTTGTCAAAGTGTACCCAACAACATGTGATGAGTGTAGTGATTTTAGGTCTAAGAATCACAATCACCACCTTCACTATGAGAGATGACTATGGCCACCAAAGATGGTTTCCATGTGTGACTTATTAAGGTGGGTATGTATGATACACTATTCCCTAACATGTATCTGTATGCTTGGTTTGATATTGCCATATCATGACTAATGAGATTCTATCATCAACCAACTCACACTCTAGTCTTTTGTGTTAATGGTGTCTATCTTCCCTCCACAGTAACAACTGACTAGGGACATAATAAGAATGCCCACACTCTTAACATTTGTATGATCTCATCCTATAAGTCACGTACTTAAAGACATACATCATTGAGTACTGTCATTCTTTAGGCATTCATAATGTTTCCTCATTATCTCATAACTAAATGAAATAGAATGAATTGGAAGCTTGCCTTTATGAGTATTAATATAAATCCTTTATGGTATATGCCATTTCAATCATCACATGATTGTCTCTCTAGGCATACCTTACCAACATATTCAGTCTAACCAGTTGTTATCCTCTCTAGTTGTGTTAAATAGAGAGTCCGAGCAAGTCCTACTTGGAAAAGGGAGGGAAAACAAGGGAGAGACAATATGGGAGAGTGAATCAATGTTGACTCTGGTAGCGCAACATGGAGTTCATTGTGGTCTATTTGGACTACTATAAAGGTGAGGAGGTTGTTACCACCTCCTAGGAGGACACAACCCACCGCCATTTGTGGTGATCAACCAGGAGGCCGTTGTTGACACCATCCAGGTGAACTTGAAGAAAGAAGCACATTGTAGCAAGGGATAGACATTGAAATTGCTCCAGGATGAGGTATAAACCTTGCAAACCTTCCTTCTCACTACATAGTTGTTTACGCAATCTACTATCTAAGAGGAATATGACAGTAAATGTTTTGTTTCTACTGTCATACCTGATTCCATATTTACCTATAGTGTTGTCGACGCTTAAGTGGGCTCTGATCAGGCTATCAACCTCAGGGAGGAGAAGATAGAAGGTGAGGGTGGTTATGGAGTTTTGGATAAGTTTATTATCATCCATTTATGAGGGTGTGAGGAGTCTCAAGGAATAATCAAATCATGATGAGGATTCTTAGGAGGGGGTGGTTGAGTTCATAGTAGTTGCATGTGTAGGGTGCTCATTGATGGAATAGATAGGGGCTTATATTTTAATCAACTGAGGGTATGGTTCAGTTTGATGGGTATCGAGGAAGATTTGGGTTCTTCCAATTGTGTGAGGTAGTTTGATGCTCTCTTGATCTCCTCATTGGAGGTTCAAGCTACAAAGAGTTGCCCAGTTAGGTGTTTTTGCTCGGGGCAAGCCAAGCATCGTGGAGTAGTTTTTGGGGTATAGAAATGTTTGAGGAGGCATATCCAGGTGAGTTGAGGGGGCGGAGTGCAAGGCTGAATGTGAATTTCTTCTCTATTTAGGAGACCAGTAGCTATCATGGTCGAGGAAGATGACTGGATGTGGTTTGTAAACTTCCCCACCATGTGAACTGTTGTGGTTAGTCTGTCCTCAGATGGATGGTTGACAATTCACCCATACTGACTTAATTAAAAATATTCTCCTGGATACATGTTATTGTACTTTGATATTTTAATATTATCTTACTGATACTTTCTAGGATTTAATAAAAATACTAACTCACATTAATTTCAATCAATAATCTCTCTATAGATTATTCCTAAAAATTATTCAATTTAGAATAAATAATATTGTACAATATTTATCTCAATGATTCCAAGAATAGTACTTTTGACTTGGGTCAGACGAACTCATCATGGGTCCTGATCTAATTAGATTCAACCCAAAAAGTATGAAATCTATTTTTGTTCATAATATTCAAGGGTATACTATTAAAGTTTCAATCAAGGTGTCAAAATACAAATGAAAATATTAAAATGGTAGATTTTTGCAATTAAGATCGATAATATCATTAGTACCCAAAATTCAGTATGTTACATATTTATATCTCTCGCAAAGGCAGCCTACAACAAGCCCTAGTGGGTTGTGGCAACTTTGGCTAGAAAATAACATCATGTGAAACAATCTCCCCCTTCATCCCAAGGAAGAAATCATCACTGCGAATATATATGTCATTGGTCTTTTTGTATATCTCTAGCTTGTCTCATGTCAAAACATTCGTCATCATCTCAGAAGCATCCTTCTTAGTATGAATCTTCTTAAGTGTTAGCAACTTCTTATCAATCACATCACTAAGCTAATGATATCTCACATCAATGTACTTTTTCGGTGCATGTTGCATTGTGCTCTTGCTCATATCAATAGCACTATGACTATCACAAAATATAGTCTAATCAATTTGATTCATGCCACACTTCCTTAGAAATCACACAATCCAGAGCATTTCTTTTCCTTCTTCCACTGTTGTAATGTACTCTACCTCTATTTTAGATAATGCAACATACTTTTACAACCTAGACTGCTAAGATATGACTCCCCTTTAAAAGTCAAAACATACTCAGAGGTAGAGTGCTTGTGATCAATGTCGCTTGTCATGTCAGCATCAATGAAGCCTTTAAGAACTGGTCCAAAATCACCAAATGACAAACATGTGTTGCTAGTGCCTTGTAAATGTCTGAAGATCCACTTAACCGCCTCATAGTAATTTTTCCCAGGGTTTGAGAGAAACTTGCTCATGACTCTAACTGCATGAGATATATCAAGATGAGTACACCCCATTATACACATCAAACTACCCACAACAAAAGAATAGGGATCCTAACCATCTACTTATCAGTAGATGAGTATGACTTCTTACATAGCTTGAAATGATCTGATATTGGAGTGCTCATGACTTTCGACTTGCTCATGTTGAACCGTTCTAGAATCCTTTCAACATAGCTCTCCTATGACAACCCCAACATGTGTTTCTTCCTATCATGTATAATATGCATCCCCATGATTTGATGTGATAATCCCAAACCCTTCATCTCAAATGCTTTGGAAAGGTTGTTCTTCAATTTCCTATTTGATTGACATCATGTCACACTATCAATATGGCATCCATATAGAGTAGTAGAAAAATGAAGTTGTCATTCTAAAACCTCCTAATGTAGACAAATGGATCAACACTTGTCTTATAGTATTCATGACTCTGCATGAAATAATTAAACTTCTTGTATCACTCTCTAGGAGCTTGTTTCAACGCGTACAAACTCTTTTTTAATCTACAAACTAAGTGATCTTTCTCCTTGACTTTAAATCCTTTAAGATTTTGTATATAGATCTCCTATACTAGGCCACTGTGAAGAAACATCATCTTCACATATATATGCTCAAGCCCCAGATTTAGGCGAGCAAACAAGCCTAGAGCCAATAAGATAGAAGTCCTCTTCACAGAGGAGAAATCATCTCATCAAAGTCATCATTGGTCTTTGACTAAAGCCCTTGACAACTAGTCTAGGTTTCTATCAAATATCCTTGATGTTGTCATCTCTCTTTGACATGTATACCCAAATTTTATTTTGTGCTCTTCAGTCCTTGGGAAGCACCACAAGCTCAAAGGTAGCATTTTTTTATAAAGAAGACATCTCCTCTTACATCGCATGATGCCAATGTGCACTATATCTATGAGTTTGTGCCTCCAAGAAATTCTCTACGTTCTCTAAATCACTAAGAAGAATATACTAATATGTCAAATATATGACTGAAGGATGGCGAACTCAGTCAAATCTCCTAAACTTCTACTCTGAGGACTATACCCTATGATGATCTTGCTCCCCCTACCTAGAAATCTTTGACTCTGAATATAAATCACTCAATTTCACATCTAGAATAAGACCACTCAATGTTCCATCACTCTATTTCTCAAGGTGATCATGTTGTTCTTCTTCGTCATTTGAATATTACACCTATGAAGAAATTGGAGTATCCTTATACTCAATATCAGAAGAACTGTCACATGATCTTGTAGCCTCTACATCATCACTCTTAGGCTATGTAACTGTCTAATTCTCATAGAATATCACATCTCTATGTCTGTTCATGGTCTTTCTCACATGATCCCATAACTTATATCTAAACTATTGATCTCTATATCCAAAAAAGATACATGGAACTGGTTTATCATCCAACTTTTTCCACTATCCATTTGGAACATATGCATATGCATATGCATTGCATCCAAATAGTCACATACGAGTATAGGATGCTTCCTTCCATATCCATACCTTCTATGGTATCTCAAACTCCAAAGGAATTGATGGAGATCGGTTAATCAAATAGAAGGGAGTACTCACTACCTCACCCCCAAAATGCCTTTTAAAACTTTGTAGTCTTGAACATGCATTCAATATGGCATAGTTCCTACTCTTAAATATACCATTTTGATGTGTTATGTCAAGATCTATCCTCTCACTCCATATGCCATGTTTCGGATAGTAGTCTTAGAACTCCCTAGAGTTGTACTCTCCCTCATTGTTTGTGTGGGACACTTTAGCTTTTTCTCTCTCTCCTGAACTAGCATGGCATAAAATTTCTAAAAATATTAAGAGTTTTGATCCTTGGTCTTCAGAAAATAGACCCACACCTTCCTATATGCATCATCAATGAATGTGAAAAAATATTTATTGTAATCTAGTGCAGCCACCTCAAATGAGCATCAAACATCTGAGTGAACCAACCGTTGAAGATGTGACTTCACCTTTGATCTTGAATGAAAGAAACTCATTGATGCTATCTTGTTTGACATGAATTACATGAGCTTCTATTAGTTTCATTGTAACAAGGAATCAATCTATGCTTTAACAGAAGTTGCATGTTGTAAGGAGTGGGATCCCAGAGGGGAACCACTCCTTACTAAAAATTTGAACAATAGAACCTTCAATCCAAACACACCTAAAAGATATGTTGGAATGGGTATAAAATTTTCAATTCTTATTTATGGTATACAAAACAACCAAAGTGTAGCAACGAAATAAAAACATTGACTATATTAAATTTCTCATAAGGTTACAAAAGTATATCTTAATCTCACACATAGGGTTTACATGTATGAATAAACAAGAGGATCTAAGATAGAGGGAAGTCTAAACCATAACAACTTTGTCTCCAAGCTTTAACACCTTAAGATAGGTCCATATCTTTATGCCATGTCCTCCAAGTCCTTCACCTAGGGTTGGAAGCATACCCCAGCAAGAAGAGAAAAATAGAATACATCAAAAAAGGCCAGTATGTGCATACTAAAAAGTAAATTGAGAAATATATGGAATAAAGGACAACAAATAAATAGAAGCTTCCCATAGAAGACAAAAAAGTACCACCCAAGTGGGTATCAAGAGAATTGATCCACAATAAAAGAGATACTTTCCATTATGGTCAATAATAAAAGTGGTTCCACATAAGCACATATGAAATTAGGGCACATAACCCATAATTCATAAACATCATCTTGCATGCATCTGAGGTAAACATAGCCCTAGAACAATATAAATAACAATGGCAGTCAAGCCTCATAAACTTGAAACCTGATAGAGAATGGCACATAAGCAAACTCCCAACAAATATAAATCTGGGCCAAACCTCATAAATTTGAAACCCGGGTATGGGGCAGATAATCTCCAGCCCAAAAGCATAAAGGTAAAATAACCCAAAACCAATGCAATTATACTACTCTAGTGCTACTGAATCACAAAGCATGCTACATGTAGAGGCAAGTAGAAAATATAGTTAGATTATACAAACTAGTCACGGCATAAGTGACCAACATATACATCCACCTCACAAGTGGGCAAAAGACATCACATGTCATCATATGGAGTTCCAACATGAACAAAGCATAATATAAGAGTCCAAAATAATATCCATGATCACAAGATCAATAATAAATAAGGTAGTTCACGTGAACCATGATTTTTAAAAGAAAAGGCATTGTGTATAGGCTAATGTCCATAGGACCAAGAGAAAGATGATTTAGGCTAATTGCTCAACATAGAATAATAGGAGATGCAAAACATACAATAAGAGAGAAGAATTAGAAATTGCTCAATATAGAAATAATGTGGGATGCAACCATACCTTACTTAAGAATCTAAACAGTCCAAATACAGTCCTAGATCCAAGCCTAGGCTATACAACACCTATATTGCATATATGTAGAATTAGGGTTAGGTTTTCATAATTTATTCAAAACCCCAAAAATTGCCTTTTTAATATCAGTGAATTAGGTTACCAAAACCATGCCATCTTTTAGCTTATATTTTTCTACGTTCAAAAAATATAATATTTTAATATTAGTGAATTAGGTTACCAAAACCATGCCATCATTTAGCTTATATTTTTCTAAGTTCAAAAAATATTTTATTATATTTTTCTAACTTATAAATTATTACTTATAAATTTTGCAAGTTATAATCTACTTGGATTAATCCATTGAAAAACACCCTTTATATAACATTGGATTTAGGCGATAAAACCTGTATCATTAGATAGCTCTTATTTTTCTTAATCCAATGACTATTTATTTGAAATTGTTTGGCTAATAGATGAATTGTTATGAATTGTTAAAGATACTAACCAATGAGAAACCCAGGATAATCCACATGGCTGAATAAAGAACTCATCCTATCAGTCCCTTTCAGATTGGCCTACTGGTTGGACCCCACAACAAATGTGGCATACAAGACAGTGATGAAAACAAAGATTAACTGAGTGTGAAATTATTGAACTACCCCTGACAAGAAAATGAAAAGAAGGAGAGAATCAAGGGTGGACTTGTACTTCAACCCTTATGCATCTTCTTCCTCGATTTAGTGAGGAACCACACTCTTGCTTCTAGAAAGCCCCCCGACTCGCATCTCTCTACCAGATGCAACCAAGGATCTAGAGACAATACCATCATCTTTTATGCACAACGATGAGTCAAACTACCCCAATTGGAACTCCAGTGGTGCTCAGACCTGTGCATCAGCCTCCCACCCTAGAAGGCATGAGGAGATAATAGTGTGACATGATTGAGTAGAATAAGAGACCCAATTGAGGCTGAAAACCAAAACAAGGATCATTGGTGGCGATGTCTCGGGCAATTTGTGAAGAAGTTGAGTCGAGCGGGTTACACTTCAAAGCCGTAAAACATACAGAAAAAGGCAATTAAAGATACAAGAGACTCACACCTAAAGGGAAGTTCAAGGTGCCCAAAGCTTGAGGGGGACTCCAGACGATCCCTCCTGGTACCTACTGGAGGTCGGTGGATCTAGGTGCCCAGTCACTGCACTTGTGTAGAGGTCAACACCGCCACGATCGAAGAGACAATGGTGGTTGTTTTGCGGGGGATATGGAGCGAAAAATGCTGCTGCTCCAAGACCACCGAGGAGAAATGGGGGAAAAACCTCTGGGATTGACGGGCTAAAATTGGTAGTGGAAACAAAGAAATATGAAATCGTGAAGAATTTGGGAGGATTTTGTAGACTTCCGCCACTCCAGGGAGGCGAGAAGATAGTAAAGGGAAATAAGAATAGAGAAAATAGATAGGATAGGGGAGTAGGCGGCAGAGGATGTGGTTGCCTTTCACTGGGTGATGAAACCCTATATATATGGCTCGACTATTGTAGAATCTCTCTAGGAAAATGAAGGAGAAGAAATAGATCGATGATTCGGAGAGGAGAGGAAGATTTGGTGAAAAGAAATTGTGAAACATGTAGCGTACGAGAATAGAAAGATGGAAAGGAAGAAGAGAATTCCAGCACCGTTGGATCAAAAATTCAACGGATGATATAAAATCTAAAATAGTAAGGTCGTGTGACAAGAAAAATAATAGAAACCTTATACAAATCAAAATCTGATTAAAATAGGAATGTAGTTAATTTCCTATTTTCTGTCTCCTCTTTTGAGGGTGCAAACCAACTCCAACTTGGATGAGATTTTGCATAGAGGATAAATAAAGAATGTAGATTCTGATTATGAAATTAGATTTGCCTTTTGAGAACTTTTGATGTTAAATAAATCAAAACTTGTTTTCTCTTTCCTTCTTCATTAATGGTTATAAGATTCTCCAAATTTGGTGAAACTTCACCCACAAGTCATATTTAATGTGTTGGATATGAATTTTGCCACCAATTTTAGATATTGGAGTTATTTTACAATTATTTTATGTTTTGAAGGTTCTACACATTTTCTCTCCCCTAAATCTACCTTTTAATAAAACATCTTCCAAATTAGAAGAAAATTCACCCAACGGCTATATTTATTATGTAGATTATGAATCTAAGATTATTTTCCTTTTTTGGAGTCATTTATTATTTTATTTGATATTTTGGAGAAAACTTAGATTTTCTCTTTCTAAATTGAATTAAATTAATTATTATTATTATGTGTATTATGTGAAAATTGACTCACATGGAAATTAGGACCCAAGGAACACAATTCTTAACTTAGATTTCACTTTTTTATTTCTTTTAATGAGTTATGTCATAATTAATATTTGTGGCCATTATTAATACATTATTTTGTTATTATCACTATTTCTCATTCCATTATGTTCCATAACTTAATATTATGACCAAAAGAATTATGTGTGATTATTTGCATGAAATTTTATGTAATTCATTATTAGCTCTTGTGACATATTTTATGTGTCGATTGTTGGTCTAACACTAATGTGAGAACATTAGGTTATACTAGGGTGATAAATACATGCATTACCTCATTAGGGTTATAGTAAACATCATTTAGGTCAAAACCTTAACCTTGTTTGGCTAAGTCCAAACGGTCAAAGTTCTAGGGTAGGGTCCAAGATCTGGTATGTTGCACATGCCTTTCTCACTCATGTGTACTAGCTGATTTACCTAGTGATCCTCAATTACATCTACACTGCTGTCTTTGAGCACATTAAGATGGGTCTTGTACAATGTGTGACACAATTTACCTCAAACAAACAAAAGACCCCTTTTTAGTCTTGTATTTTTCACCATCAAAGTCCAAACAACAACCTTATCTATCAAAGAAAGAACTGGATTTCAAATTCAGCCGCAAATCAAGATCATGATGAACATCTTTTAGTGTGACTGTGCAACTGATACTTGTCTGAACACAAATCCCCAATTTTGATGATTCTAGAGAAGCTAGAATTTCTCATATTCACCCTCCTAAAGTCTCCCTTCATGTATGAGTGAAGAACTCTTTACTAGGTGACACATTATATGTATAAGTATCCACCACCCTCTCTGAATCATCATCATCAACATGCAAACACTACTCCTAGACTATCATGACCACATAATCATCATTACTATTTTCTTTTATGTTGTCATTTTCTTGTTGTCATCCTTCTAGTCTTTAGCTTGATACACATGTTTCTTTTTCTAAACCTTGAAACCCTTTTTAAAATGACTTGCCTTGCCACAATGGAGAAACCTTCTACTCTTAAACTTGGATGTAACACAAGCCTTCCTATGGCCCTGGAACTCACCATGAATCTGAGATATGCAATGATCTCTCGCTCTATCAGTTCTCGTACTCTCAGTAACATGCACCTCTAATCGGTAGTTTCCTGAGGGATGTCGTCAAGTCTCTCCAATTAGTAATTTACTCTTCATCTGATCAAGTATCAGCTTTCTTTCTTATGTAGAATTGTTGACTGTCATAATGAGTGTCTTACAACTATTAGGTAATGATCCCAGAACAAGTAGCACATGGAGTTCATCATCAAGAATCATCTTCATGGACCCTAATTGATTCACAAGGGTTTGAAATTTATTCATGTGCTTGGAAATGTTATACCATCCCCATACTTCAAGTTCACCAACTTTCTAATCAAGGAGTTATTTTATGTAGTCTTCCACTAATACAATTTTTTGAGATTTTCCCATAGATCCTTGGCATTTTTCTGCTTTGAGATGTGGTGGAACATAGAAATATCAAGCCGCTTACACATTGTTCCCTCTATCTTGCTATTTTATTTCTTCCAATATGCATCAGATGTAACTTTGGTTTTTATCCCTTTATAGGATCAAACAAATCCTTGCAATATAGAATACCCTCCATCATAGGTTTCCAGATCTGCCAATTATAAGTTGTCACCTTAATCATCATTGCATCATCATATTTCCTTATCTAGATCTATATGTGCAACTTGGCTCTAATACCACTTGTTTTCATTGGGGAATATGTGCACATATATTACATGATATATAGTCAACCATGATGTGAAGAAAAATAAATATTTTTATGGAAACATTATCAACAAGCATGTAAACCCAAGATAAGACCACAAGTAGTACAAATAACACAAGATTTTTATGTGGAAAACCCTAACAGTGCATGAGGGAAAAACTATGGGTTCAACCAATGGGAAAATCTAGTAAGAAGTAAAGATACAATATTCATTCTTAGGTTTTGACCCCAAACTTGAGATAATATAGTTAGATCGAGGTATAGGAAAATACCACCATGGGGAGAGATCCCAAAAACTCCACCACCCTAGAATTTCTTAGGAAGATACCCTCTTCCACAAAGTGCACAATAGAAGATGGCCTGATGAAGAAAACTTTGATGTCTTAGCAGCCTTGTCGCACTTCCTATCTTTTGTCTCTTCTTCCTTTGATTTTATTCCCCATCAGCACAATAATGAACAACAACAAAATGTTTCTTTTACTTTGATGGTTTTGTTGGCTCTTTGGTTGTCATCTCTTTGATGCATATTCTATTTCTTATGCATAGATATTTCTATACCCGCAGCAGCATCCAACAAAAAACCCTAATGGGAAGTGGCTACTTAGGCTGGAAAATAACATCATCCCAATAAGTAAAATAAGGTTGAACCTTGTGAGAAAAATGCCCTATTCTTATAAGAAATAACCATACACTAATAAACATCATCATTTCATGTGCAACATGACCTTGACTAGTCAGATGACATAGTGATGACAAGTCACACATTAAGCTTGAGAGCACACACCACCGACACTACAAAGATTGAACCCTACAACCTTCGAACAAATATTATCTCATCATGCTTGACACAACACTATTATGCATAACAAAAATACAATATATGTCTTGTATTCAATCAACACAATAGTCATTAAGTATCAAATCAACACAAATTTAGGGTGCAAAGTGACGTGAAGGTGTTGTAGGTTTGTATCAAACATGACACAATCCTAAAGGGTATGGTCACTTGAGTTGTTATGGTTACAGTCTAGATCAACATAATAGTGAAACTCAATATATTACCTTGTAAGTTGGGGGGCACTTGTGTTACATAGAGAGAGGTCAAATACTGAACATATTACACATGTGTTCATGAGGTTTTGTGGGTGGGTGACCTAGATAGTTCCTTAAGTGACCAGATAATATGACATGATCATGGTTCTCCTGAGTGTTGGACCAAAGTGGCCATGTATATTGTCATATACAAATGTCGATATGTGATAGAAGTAATATAATTGAATGAATAGGTTGAACATGCAACAAAAGAACACAAGATCTACATGGTTCACCCAATAGGGGCTAGCCCATAGACATAGATAGTTTTTCACTCAATCATATTAGGATTACAAGACTAATCACCTACAGAGGCAAAAAGGTAATAGAAATTAATTCATATACAAAATCCAATCACATAGTGCTTATTTATAGAGTAATAAATGCACCTAGATTAGGAACCATTTTATAAAAATTCAATTTGTGTTGAGGAAACCTCCCCTCTACTCTTCCATTGGTCGTGCAATGGGACCCTATCCCACACTAGTGGATGGAGGCCAAACTTGAGCCAACAAATTAGAGATGTGTAAGGCTTCAAGATATATGTAATGATCTCCGTGTTGCATTGAATCTTTTCTAGTAGAAATAACAAGAGACATATTTCATGACTTCCAAGACCCCCCTAAGAGGGTCTATTTCCATCCATCAATGTTAAGCAAGTCTGAGAAGTTTTTGATCTTACTCCTAGGAATCGCCTTATTGAGCTTATCAGTTTCATAATACATTGTGAAAATATTATTCTCGTTAATAATCTCCATCTTAGAATGAAATGGTACTTTATGTCAATGTTCTTGACTCTATAATCCAATTTTCTATACATATGGTTATTAAATTGTCATAGAACATGATATCCTGATCTACTGAACATTACATGATAGCTTGATCTACTAAACATTAAGATCAAGACACATCCATTCAATAAGATTTCTTCTTTGGAAGAATAAGTTAGATCTATGTATTTTCCATCTACATTTGACAACATCATGTGGATTTACAACTAGTAATAGAGCCACTGATAGTAAAGACATTGCATGCTACAAATCCTATGAGACCATAATCCTTTATTTTTCTTCAATCACGCTTTATATGCCGTCATGAGTTTGAATATTTATTATAGATTTATATTCACTTAATTTAAATATTAAAATAATTCCTTTGATTAATTTGCACTTATATTTCATGCAATGAGAAGAGCATGTGATTAAAATTTATTTTCTTAATTTTCTCGAATTTTATCAAAGGTATTGTAGTGTTTGAATTGATCAACGTAAGTGGACCAGTCGATAATATTAGATTGGGCTTTGGTCTGGCTTCCTAGGGCGTGGAGTCCAACATAATCTGATTGTTTGGGATTTGGTCTAGATTTATGTGGTTGATTCGAGCTAAGTTGGTGGTCTATGCATGCTATCAATGTTTGACGTGTGTTTTTGCAACCCAATGTGGTGCATTGGCTATATTTTTGGGATGCTTTGATTGATGGAAGGTCAAATTGAGTTGTTCTAGGATTAGAATGCAATTTTCTCTAAGCTTATAAATAAGTAGTCACTTTGACCCTAGGGTCTGTTAGTGCATTTTGGAGTAGGTATAATGTTGTTGGAGCTAGAGGGAAATCTGGGCGGAGAAGATCATACATGTTGGTGTTTTGTTTGGATTCTTGGTGATAAAATCCTAATATATTCTTCTAAACGTTCTTTAAACTGAATCCATGTAATTTTCTTCTATTCTTTGTTGTTATTTTATCTCCTCCATTCCCCCTTCATCTAAAGATCTCTCATTTTCTCCTTATTTCGCCTAGTTGGAGTTAGAGCTACCAAAGTGGATTTTTTGGGCTTCTTGGAAGATCCCATAGCTAGGATACATGCATGTTATTTTTATGTGAATTAAACCAAAGGAAAGTGATTTATCATCTATTTAGAAATCTTTACTATATAATTCATACATGTAAACACTTAATCTCACTAACTGCATGCTATATGACATAAACATCATATTTCAATGGGGTTTTGGTTGTATCTTGCGAGCTTAGGGATTTCCATCATCATTAATGTTACTTGTTGATCTAAAATGAAAATGAAGAATCCTTTTCTAACATGTTTTTGAAAGCTAGGAATTATTCTTTACATATTGTCCTGAAATTGCACATTTAGGCACTTTTACTACATTTGGCATATGGAACGCATACAACTGAATTTTGAAGAAAAAAATTTCAAGGTGACTTATTATTAGCATAAAGAAGATATTTCAGAAATAACAAGAGAATTTTCATATATTTTTCTGATATGGTTTTCATATAGATGAAATGATGGAATTATGTCTATGTATGTGCCTATTGAACGTGAACTAGGGTTTACATGCTTCCAATTCTTGAATAGTGTACATATTAGTGGTACATTCTGAATTCTTCCTTATTTCTATACAAAACATGAGTAATTTTCCTAATTCATCAGTGAAACCCTAATTCATGTCATTCTCTATAATTTTATAACATCACTAATGTTTGTAACTCGGGTATGCAAAATGTATATCCTTCAATAAATGCAAGGGTTTTGAGAAGGTACTCAAAGTCAAAAAATTTCAAATATATGTGGGTTATCATGAATTTATATGAGGTGTTTTTCCCTCAATACCCTAAAATCACCCATTTATTGAGTGTAATTAAAGTTGTATTGCCTGCAATTATGACAATTTTGTGTGATGAGAAATTGTGATATGGTGATGAAATAGGAAATATTTCCCATGTAGTGTAATAAGTGAAGTAACTTGAGTACCTAGGACGAGCATGACATTTAGATGTAGATTATAGGTTGATGAGTCCCTACACTTTCAAATTCACACTCATTTAGGCATTGCAGGATCATAGTGAGATCATTCAATCCTAATGTAGGATAGGGGACTTCATAGTTACCAATATGTATTTTGGGTGGTACATCCCAATCATCTAGGGCTTCTTTATTATAGATAGAAAACAATATGATAAGATACCATATCTCCTATATAGAGGAGTGTGGAATACATGGTTATACTAAAGTAAGTAGACATATCCTCACATAATTGTACTTACATCATAGAAAAGATTTTAAATACAATGGGCCTAAGCCCAATTACCCATTGCACCACTTAAACTAACACTCCCCCTCAACCTAAAGAGTATATTCGTGTATCCCCAACTTTACATTGATATACTAAAAGCGAGCTAGAGGAAGTGGTTTGGTCGGGATATCAACAACTTGATCACCAATTTGTATGTGAGGGTTCATAATGTTTTTAGCTTTGACCAGATCCCATACAAATTTCACAATCCACATCAATGTGTTTTTCATACTAATGAAACATTGGACTATTGTCTATGTGGGTAGCAAGCCTAGTTGTCACAATATAGAGGAGCTTGTGTCTAAATAGAAATTCCAAACTCAATCAGGATGGACAATGCCCACTATACGTCACAACATTCATGTGCCATAGCTCAATATTCAACTTCAATGTTGGAGTGACCAAACACATATTGTTTTTACTTCTCCATACCACTAGATCATTTCCTGACACAATGTCAAAACCAGAGGTGGGTCGATGATCTTGGAATCTCCTACCCAATTTGTTTCTACATATCCAGAGATAGTAAGGGTATCTTCCTTAGGACATGTGTAGAACAATCCTCTTCATGGGGTGTTCTTGTGATCTTAGAATGTGTTAGATGTTGCACCAGTGAGCTTGAAGCAGTGCACTCATATGTTGACTGATTATTCCAACAACATAGGTGATGTCTAGTCAAGTTATTATTAAGTAAATCAACTTTCCAACTATTCATTGATACTTTTCTTTATCTGAGAAGAGCTCCCCTCAGTGGACCTTTGTGTGATAATCCACTAGAGTAGATATGGGTTTAGTACTTTTCAATAAGGTGTCTTGAAGTAGGTCCAAGGCATAGTGTCTTTAGGACAACTAAACCCCTACTAAGATGTGAAGGACGTCTATTTTGAGGAAGTATTGTAGAAGTCCCAAGCCCTTTGTATGGAAGTGGATCTATGATGATTACTTAGGCTCAGAGATTCCAATTTTGACACTTCTAGTAATGGTAATTTCATCAACATAGGTCGCAAGGAGAATGTACTATGAATGATATGTAGCCGATCTCTAAAAGCCCATTTTCTTAAGGAATAGGTTGATTTTTTTGAGCCAGACTATTAGGGATTTCTTAAGTGAATATAAAGAGTTCTAAAGATGGAAAACATAGTGATAAGACTCACCCTCAACAATAAGGTCAAGAGGTTGCTACATATAGACTTATTATAGGAGATCACCATGTAGAAAAGCATCTTGATATTTGGATAGTAAAGTGGAATGTCAAAATGAACTTAACAAGGAAATGATAATGCAGATAGAGGAAATGGTTGTTACTAGATAGGATGCTTTAAAATAATCCATACCAAAGGTTTGAATAAAACCCTTGGAAACCACCTTTCCTTTAGTAGCTTGATAGAGTCATTATGGTGGTGTTTGACTAGAACACCCAGTGGTATACAACAAATATTTTGTTTGAGTGGTGATCAACATGGTCCCATGTATGATTGTCATGCAAAGCTTGCATCTTTTCCATTCTAGAAGATTTCAATCCAACATGTCAGAAAGCATCTGCTGGATGTATGGGGATAAAAGTGGTATCTATAATGGTGGCAAAACTAGAACTAGTAGAAGTGAGGTGAGCTAAATGAAATGTGATAGAGTTGGGAGGTTTAATGGTGCAAGACGGTACTTTGTGAAGCACCATCAATAAGCCGGATCAGACTTGAACAGACGATTATTATGGGGTTTCTACTATGGAATTAACTCTTATCCACTAGTCATTGTCTTGTGGCGGTGATGATTGGGTCAGGTGAAAAGGCTAAGAGAGAGCGACCCTTTAATCAATAGCATCAAAGGATGTTGACAACAAAGGGAAGAAAAACTCATCCTTGTGAAAGGTGACATCAGTACAAATATAAACATAACCACATATGGGATTAAGGCATTTGTACCCCGTATACGAGAAAGGGTATCCTAGAAAAACTATTTTTATCATAGTTTGTCCTCCTTAGGATCAAAATTATGGTCAAAGGAGACGGATGTGAAAACTTGAGGTGTTAAAGGAAGTGGTTTGGCTTTCCAATAAAGAATAAAAAGGAGTATATTGTTTCAGAACTAAGAACACCTTACAATTGATTAAAAATCTTGTTGTGAGAATAACATCTATAGAAAGTTTTGTGAAACTAAGAATAAAAAAGGGTTATATTACGTTGATTCATATATATATACATATATATATATATATAATCCAATATATATATATAAATATATAAATATAATATATATATATATATGTTCTTAACCTAATTGGGGATGTAAAAATGATTATCTTATTCAATAAGCTTTTTATGTGAGTGTATCATTATCATGCATAATAGTTATAAGAGTTCTAACTTTAAGATTTTGGGTTACTTTTAATGACTAATTAGGGTCTACAAAATTTAGGACTCATACTATGGAAGATTCAGGTTTCTTAATACTTAACCCTAATCCAACCCTATGTTGACCCAAAACCCTGATTTAGGACCCAAATCAGACCTAATCAACATTATATGAATGTAATTATGATACCTTCTGAATATTCATTATTTCAAATTATATGATTATTTCTTAGAATACATCATTTCGGGATTGCACTCAGTTGAAGTAATTGGATTATAATTGCATGGTTTCTACATGAAAAAGGTACATGATTATTTTATGAATAATCAATCATATGACTATTGATGGATTCATGGATGTTTCCCAAATGTTTTATTCTAAGACCTAAAGTACTTTGATGTTTATTTGATTAATATTAAAATATAATATTGATGTGTATCACATAGAGAAAAACTAAGATATTCTGAATCATGTGTTAGTTCTTCAAAGGGGTATTTTATATAAGTGTCATGATGGATATAAATGATTACACTCGAGGTGGAATGACAAGCATGGGTTAGAATATGAAAGGAAAAATAAAATTCCATATGTACACTTTTGTTTGGACCCATGCACACATAAAGAAAAACTAAGATATTATGAACCCAATGTTAGACCTAACAAGGGGTATTTCATATAACTATAGTGATGAACATGTAAATGATTAAACTCGAGGTGGAATGAAAAGCATGGGTTAGAATATGAAAGGAAAAGCAAGTTTATATGTACACCTTTTTGTGCATGCACGTACACATTATAGTGATATACTGACCATTTATTTGTTTGTCAGTGTTTTAGGTAGTTGATTACTTAAATATATGGATATATGAAGATTCATATGATTTCTTTCAATATCATAAATCTAAATTTAGTAGGAGAATTATATAGATATGTTAATATTATTGGTTTCTTTCATGTAGCTCTTACTTTTTCCAAATAAATGTAACTCCTTTGAAGAGCTTTTAACATAATTTTATATCAAACCAAGGTTATGAATGAAATTTCTTGATTATAGTTAGTTTTTTTATTAAATTTAGATAGTAGAAAGCTAGGTTGATGATCCTTGTCCCTATGGTCCTCCTTCAATGAAGGATAACTGGGGGAGGGGGTCATCACATTCGTCCACCAAAGTATGTTTTCATTTTTCTATGGGGCATTTCCCTCCAACTCATTTTCTCTAAGAGACCATTTCTTCTCAAAGGGGTGTCTTCCTTTTAATAGGGTTGCCTTCCCTTCTTCCTCACTTAGCCAAGAGAGAAAATCACCATTCTATGAGAGATAATGGAAGGTAAATAACTGAGAGCTTTACAAGATATACATGTAGAATAACTATCTTAAAAATCACCTACTAACTCAAATGATTGTAGCATGTGAATAAACTCATGAGAGTGAATAGGGGATCTTTGAGGCATAAATCTTTCAACTATCATGTAGGTTCTTAATGGGGCATGTGGATATCCATGTGATGAAACCCAATGGGTCTTATTTATAGTTGATAATGCCTCCTAAACATTAGAATATTGTGGATGGATGATAATGGATATTGTTTTATTATATACCTTATCTAATAGTTATGTTTCACTTTACATCTATAATACCATCAACAAAGTTTCTCCCTTGAAATCTTGTGTTGCCAAAACTCGGCAAATGCATAAAAAAACAAGGCCAAGATTTGTACATTGACTGAGTTTCTCCCTTGAAATCTTGTCTAATAAAATTTCTTGTAAACTTGCCTTTATCCCATCCTCCGAGATTCTTATCAATTAAGAATTTTTTTGATGCATTAATTGCGCAAACATGCAATGTCATTGGTTGTGTTTTATCCAAGAAAATCTTGGGCAATGAAAGTTACTCTTTAAAAATCCCAACTAATGCTAAGTGCAATATTAGTTAAATATCATTAATTTTATTACACTTTTGATCTTTATTACAAGTCATATAATCATAATAAGTGCTTTCTCAAGGAAATAAACTATCTATTTTGTAATCTTGATTGTTTTGCGTGTATGACTTGATTACTCCAAGATAGGGTTTGAAAGTTGAGGCATTTGGAGTGTAACTATATGGAATCACTCAAGTAGAAACATTAGAAACAAATAAGTGGAGTAATTTAAACATTATCAAAATATGAGATTAAGGCATATCAAAAATTATCCTTGCTTCTTTCCTCCTTGTGTTTTCCCTTTCTTCTAGTAATCAATAATTTCCATATATATAGAATGGGGCAGATGATATTCTCAACTATCTCACGTGGTATTTTCAAGTAACAAGAGGCATATAGTTTCATTTCCAATTTTATAGAGGTCCTCATGGGAGAACTCCTCTGTTGGGTTAGAAACGGTAATGGCCCAATCTATTTTTGCTTCCCACACCACTATTCAACAAACTCACAATACATCTAGGGGTGAGCATAGTTCGGTATGGTTTAGCTTACCAATAAAACTACAAACCAAACCATCATATCGGTTTGTAATTATATTAAATAAATTTAACCATTATCTAATCCAAAATCAATCAAAATGAACTGATAATGTGTAGCTTGGTTCTGATAAGTTTGGTTTCAAAGTGGTAAAATATCAAGTTTTAATATATTTTTCATGGACGATCCAAAAATTTGATATCATTTTTATCAATATACTAACATACTAAGCTAACTCCAAATAATCATTATTTATAAATAGGTATCTATAAATATATATATATATAATCTATGCTTTAACATAGTCCAACCAACTTCAGGTGAGTGCATACCATGTCACATATCTCAGTTTTCTATGAAAACTTAGTTTTCATTTATTTAGCATTGTTTTTACATTTTAACATACATACACATATTTGGTACTAAATAATTAAGTGTATATAAATACATATGCATAATATAATATAATATAATATAATATAATATAATAATATTATATAATATAGTATATATTATATATTATTTATACGTAGTCACATTTATTAAATCGATTCAATTTTCTTAAACTATACTTTCGATCCAAAATAAGCTAGTTTAACATTTAAAATTTTTATGGAATCAAAGTAAATGATTCACCTTCCCTAAAATTAGAATAGAATTGGCCAGTTTGGTTCAGTTTGGTAGAATATGATAGTCTTTTGTATTCTACACCTTCTTAAATACATCAAGAAATATTGATCCTCATTTTCCCCATTTCTCTGGAGCACAACCAACTAGTCAATGCTTCTCATCTCTAGACCCTCACATTCTCTTAAGAAACCCCGACCTCTAGCCGTAAGATTGGTATTCTTATAGATATTGCCTAAAATCTTCTAGTGGATTCCCAAACTTTCCTTATTCCAGGACTTGCAACATTGCTCTATTTACAATCCACATTTTCCCCCACTCCCTGGATCACAACCGACTTACCAATGCCTATTGTCTCTAGACCCTCAAATTCTCTTAAGAAACCTGACCACTAGCCACAAGATCGATATTTTTGTAGTTGTCGCCTAACTGGACTTGCAGGATTACACTATATATAATCCTCCTATAAAATGTAATCATCATCATGGCACATTATTTATAGTAACTAACACCTCATCTTTGTAGCCTTGACACTTCAGCATTCACTAGATGAAAACTGAGGACAAAACAAGAAAAGATTTATTGCTTGCTTCTTTGTGACAACTTTGTCGTTGTATACCCCTTCAGTCAATACAATCCAATAACAATGAGGAGGACACAGGTGTGGTACTACGGGGACACGATTAGGAGTGATTACTAGCAACAACAAGGGCATGGGCGGGAATAAACTAGGTGTACAAGTATTGCAACTTCCCTATGTTCAACAAGCACGTCATTTGTCATATATATATACTAGTAAATGCACGTGCTTTGCACATGTATACTAATGTGCAATAATAATAGAAATTGCACTACGAAAAGACCAAAATATTTCTATATATTTATAAATAATTGAATGCTTTATCTTAGGAAGTATTTATGACATTACTCCATAATTTTCTATAGTTTTCCTCTTTTTGTTATTGAATTTTCTTCAATGACCTCTATATCTTCATTACTGGTTTCTACTTAGTATATTAATCTCTAACTTTTTTTATCATTGATATATGTTCACATTGACCATTATGTAATTACTTTTGTGTCTTTTTGGTGCTATGAATAGATCATGAAAATTATTCTTTATGCATACATTATGTTTTCATCAAATAGTCCATATCATTATCACATTCCACACTAATCATTATTGTGTCATTCGATTTAGTTATAAATATAATATATTTGATTATTGCAAATTGTAATATTTATAAAGTCAAAATGGAACATATTTTTTTGATAAATTAAGTCATAATTTAAAAAATAACATACAAAATTTTAGTGTTATAGGCATAAAAATCTATTTCGTATGAATGTTGACCTTCAAGATAGTGCATAGCACAATGGAAAATTGTTGAATGCATGTGGATGCAAAAATAATGTAATAAAGTTGAACTCTATCTTGGATATGGCTCGTGATAGACAAGAAAATTTCTAATTTAAACAAGGCATAGTGGACTTTAACCATAACAACATATGAAATTTAAAGATATGAAAATCATATGTAGTCTCCAAAATCACCATGTATCATGACATACATATTCAGTTTCATCACAATGTTTTAAGCATGTATATATCATGTGATTCATACAATATCATAGACATTGAAATTAGAACAAAAAGGATAATAAAATCTCTTAGAAGAGCATGAAGAAAATAATATTGTTTTGTATATGCTATTCGTGTGATGATATAGTTACTATCTAGTTACCCAACATCTTTTGTAGTCAGTGAAAAGCACACTTGAATATATTTGTCCAAATATTTACTATAAATATTTATCCTTACTTATAAAAGTATACAAACAAAGCAAGACAATTTAATATCAAAAAGTGTATAAAATAAAAAAACATGAATATAAACATATTGCATGCTCCACATGGGAGTAGTATGACTTTTGTGAAACATATTAATGTGTAAGCTAATAACTAAATTAAAATAATATAACATATCCACTTTATAGGATAACATAATTATTATTAGGATTCTAGACATCTTGTTTTCCATCTTAAGAAGAGTGTAAGGTCTATATGTAGCATATGTGGGGTAAATATGGGGTGATAACCAATGAACTTTAAAATTAACCATTCAACAAAAGTCCAGAAAGGGACACATAAATTTTGATCAACAAAGAAGAATAATCTACTGGTACAAGGGAATATCATTCAATTCTTGAATAGAATCCAATTGTTGGGAAGAGAATTTGACCAAGTTAGATGTTTTCTTCTCCAAATTTTCAATTATGCACAATGAATTTCCACCAAGAAAAAGATTCATATTTAGCTTCATAAATAATCATATATGTTATCGTGAACAACACATGAAAAAAAAATCTACAAAGAATTTCATAATCATTATGTGTATAATATAATCACCAATTTGAATACATTTTAGAAAATATGTTGATAGTCATTAGATGATATAATCTAAATGTCCAAAACAGTCGGCATATCAAAAGCAAAGAAGATAAGAAGTTAGATTCTAAAGTTCATTTTTGTTCTTAAATATGGGATACTTTTCAAGATAGGAGCTATTAGTAACTAAAGAGGGAACAATTTATTAAATAAGGGTGTTAGTGGATTAATCTAATTTGAAAAGATACAAAATTGCACTTTGAATCCTCCAATATATGCTTCATATCTCCCAAGTGTATCCTCAAAATTTATGTCCTTACATGTAGGTGCCATTTAAAAAATATTTATGGTTCAATAATCATTTCAATCTGTTTAAGTGTAGTATGGCACGGGTAAAGTAAATGATAACAACTAAAAAAGGTATATTAATAGAAAAATACAATGTTTTACATCCTACCATTGTTATTCTACGTATGAACTTATCGTGGTGATGGTAGCAATGTGGAAGGCATGCACAAGAAAGATCAAAGTTTTAAACATGAAACAAAATTCATACTCTCTTTCTTTTCCATGAATAAAGGAATGAATATAAATTTAATAATATCATCTACTAGGAAGGTCATGACCAATAGGTTCTATCCAACACTAAATTAAAATATTATTTGGACATGACTTCTTTGCAAATTGATTATCTGGCAATATTTGGAAGTATTTCATATAAGCTATGTGTTTATCATGCTATGATTTTTTCTCATATTGATAATATATGAATCATGAAAATATCACATGCTATAAATTTCCAAAAAAATATGTAACTCCTCAAGTTTATTTACCATGTATGCCAAGTACTAAATAAAGTGAAGCAGTCAAGTTTTTGTTGAATAACATCCATGTCTTAAAACTTCAGATTTAAGAAATTATCTATTTTAAAGTAGGGGTAGATAGTTATTCATTCCAATCTAAAGACTAAGTAAATATCATATTTCCTTCATTACGAATATTACACAAATAATAGCTTAATTTTTATTAGATAACATTTAAGATGTAAAAGCATTTTATACTCCACTTGTTATTACTAACTCGTCCAATATATGTCTTTTAGGAACAATAGATAAATATATACAAATGGTACTATAGTTACATAAAATTAATTTTTATGTTTGAATATATGAACTAAATACATAGAAAATATTATTCTATACTTTCTAATAAAGTAATACAAATAACGTGAAAAATCACATAAGATGTTGTTTATAAACATTAGAAGTTTCATCTAGTCATGTGTCCCTATCGTTTCCATATATTAAAATATAATAGTCTAAATTTATAACCCATTTCCTAATTGTACCATCTATAAAAAGGTAACCATACAAATTTACTAAAAACAATACATCCATTTCGTATTTAAAAGCATACCTAGTTCTATTATTTCATCTAGAACAACCTACATTGCTAACATACCCACTTGTATACTTGTTGATTCAACTATGAAAATTAAAAATATTTTATTCTTCTTAAATTATCGACAAAATTCATTATAAGTATCATTGATTTTCCAATAAGTAGAATTTTTTTTGTTAGAAATACATGCACCATTTTTCTTCTTTCATGGACAAAGATGAACATGGCACAAATTCTTAGAAACTAAAACTGATATAAGAAATTCATTATTGGTGAGGTTTTAGAAAAAAATAAGAATACAAATTCACTAAACTTATCTCATTATCTATAAGTAAAAGCTTCGTCATGCATTTTAGGGAATTTTGGCTTCCTTTGCTTCTTTTGACTGAAATAATTTGTATGTGTCGTGTCATTTTTTCTTACAATGATACATTGATTTCTTTTGTTTCTATACAAGAAGGTATAATCTCAATATATGTGAAATTCATATTTATTTTATTGGTATTATAGAAACAACACTTGCATGCATCATTGTGAAATACATTGAAATGTTTCTGAAAACATAATCTTTAGGAAGATTTTGGTAAGCTAAGTTATGTTATGACAAGTGTATCCATAATTCAACTTTTTACTCCCTTGAGTTGGTTTTTGAATTATTGGATTACTCTTAATAAAAAGATTGACATATACCAATGTTGAATGAATGTAACATCATATAATTTGAAAATATTTATAGTACAAATTATAACTAACAAAACCTCTAATTTGGAAATTAATTAATAAAAAACATAAGTGTCACTATTTATTTCTATAATAATAGTGTCCATAGACTAAATTATCTCAATCATTTTTAGTGTACATAAAGGAATTGGGAGAGAATTTTTAGTTTTGGTAAGATCATAAATAATCACTCGACTCTAGACGAAGTACCTAGTCAAATTCAATGGATGTCGTTGATGTTATTTTTGTCAAATTTAATTGAATACTGACCATAGCAATGTTTACCTTTAATACTTCAAAAATTATATATCTAAAAAGTAGAAGTAGCATAGTCATATGGAAACCCTCACAACTTTTAAAGTTGAGGAACGATATCCAAATGACCATTGTAATAACTCGTTAGAAAAATATACTACAAACTTAAATGACCCATATAAAATAGATGCATCATAAAGTTGTTAGTTAGAAGTTAAGAAAAACTTCTTTTACATAATGAATCCCATGTATTTTAGACAGAGATAAAATGTAATGTTTTCTTTCGATGAGAAAAAAACCTAAAATTAGCAAAGACATCATCAAATGTCTTCCACAAATCTTACTTACAATTTTCTCATTTTGTTTGGGTTGCAACTGGACTAAAGATAGTTGCATCGTTAATTATATCATGGATTATTCATGTAGTGTAAATTAAATTATTATTGTTTTTATTACTATGTTTACTTTCATTTTATCTTTCAATTTCGCATGTGATGACAAAAATCATATTTTATTTGAATAATATAGTTTATCAACCATTTTATTAATGTTATACTTCAAATAAATATATTCATAGATCTAAAAAATTACTGCACATACATTATATCTTGGATTGTAATATAAGCATGTAGTTGTTCTATTAACCTGCATGACTCCATATGAAATTCACCATGCACTCATTTTAGATGCATGTTTTCTTCAGTACTGAAGTTTGTATACATAATTACTTAATATTTAAAAGTTAAAGATAATCAATGAATTTAATTGGTATTCGAGTGAGATTTCCTATATGTGGGTTTAACCATCTTCGACAGGAGGGAAATAGAAGTATACTTTCACTTCCCTCATTTGAAGCATTGAGTTACTATCGGTCTTCAATGTATATCAGTATAGAGATGTAGAGTTTGACATAGTTGGATGGACTTCGATGAAGAATTAGTTCACAGTCACAATAAATTAATGGTGAGTTAGTCTGGTTTGTTGTGTCTCGTGTTTTCATAGTAATGTATGAAGAATGTGCCCCACTTCCTTAATATAGTCTATACTATATAATTCATATATATCTGACATAAGCATAGGTGGCCATGTCAATTTATTATGTAAGGAAGTACTAATAATGCATTTATTTCTATAGGTGGAGGAAGTTAGAGTGTTGGTACTCATTCCTTCATCCAATCTCATGGAATCAAATGGTGGGTAGATGTAACACATTTTAAAAGAATACATAGTGCAAAAGAACAGACCACATGTTGTAGAGTGGTAGGTTACAACTCACCAATAGTAGACTGAAAGGACAATGGCCTGGAAATTTTAGAGTGATTTTTATTAGACTTTCTTATCAATGAATTTCATAATACCCTAATTCTGATAAAACCACATTATCATGGCAACGTAATGGGAAATATTCATACATATGCCATTTTCTGTGTCCATGAAATTGATACAGTTAAGCAAAACCAGTGCCTGAAAAAGGGTGAAGACAAATGAGAAGAAAGTTGTCGTTGATGGTGGAAGTAAAATGTGAGGGCCAACCAAACAGGCCCAACGCCTCATGGTCTTTTGAATGCATGCATCAAAATAAAAAGATGGAGCAATAACTTTTGGCATGAACATGAACCACAGTCATAATTAAATGCTAAAGTTGAACAATACATGAATTCTAAGCGTAAAAACAATCCATTTGGCAGATAGTTTAGCAATTGCCTTTTGCTAAGATCAAAGTGAGAAAATTTCTCAATACATTCATGTATACTTTCTTAATTATGAAGAAATGATATTGGCAATGTACAGTTTGCAGAATTCTGCAATGACAATAGTTTTTGGTCTTCAAGAAGAACTCAAGATGATGGTTGGAATAAACACATCAGTGAAAAAAAGAAGTTACCTGGAAAAAATTTGCTGGAAGATGGGAATAAATTCTCATATATGTGGATTTAGCACAGTCAAAAGTCAGAGTACATTTGAGTAAATGACTTCTTCAATGTCGCAAGATATCTATCTAAGTATTGTATTCCCAGAGGCAGTAAGCATCGATCTGGGACGAGAAAATCCTAGCGAAATTTATGCTATCTTGTCTGGGCATCACCAACTACTTGTGCTACTCCTTGTCAACGAAGAGCTTAAGCTTTATACCTTCTCATCGTGCTCCATATGAATATAAAAAATAGAAGATCTTATTCTGAACCTAACAGCTCGATCAGCCAAACGATAGTTGTGGCGCCAACTTTAGTTGTCTGCTCTTTGTCCCTTCCACCTTGTCGTCACACACTATTGTAAGCTCTCATATGTGAATGTAGATCTGGAGTCCGGAAGGTTTTGTTCCACAACCAAGGACTATTGAGGCTAACCATACGTCTGCAACGTGAAGCCAATGTAAGGCACCCTGACTATCCTATGAAGTGCATTCTACACATATGCATGTCGGAGGACTGACAAAAGATAACTTTTACCTATCATATCCTTGATACAGACATTACCAGGGCCTTGCAAGGTAATCCTCTATTGTATTCTGTTCATTCCATCTGTCTTTATTGTCGCATTTGTGCGTCATCGAATCCGTTAACGAGAATTGACGTACAAGGAGCTTCATGAATCAACACAAATGATGATGTCAGACTCCCTGTCCACCCTCAACGATATGTTCACTGTAAGCGAGCGATGGAAGTGGCTATCTCAACTATCTTTAGATCCATCATGTCCTCCCTACTCACATCGACCATGTGGACTTTAGCCCGATGCCATGCCCACTCCCTTATCTACATTGTCAGGTGACTGGATCTTGTAACCGACCTGCATTACCGTGGCCGTGAAATGAAGCAATCGTGGTACCGAGAGCCAATATGTTGAGGTACTTCGGCTAATTTCTGTTGTGATGGTGGACGGAAAACACACACAACAGCGAAAACTTGATTTGTGATAGCATACTATTGACGGTGCGTGCATCCGGCTTTTAGGTGATTTCTGAAAGGAGACGACCAATCGGGAATAGACGGCCGTTGTTCTTGCAGAAGAGGAATTAGGTTAAAAGAGAAGTCACGTGCAGAAACGGGTAGATGCGCACGTGACAAGACGGAAACCACCATTGCCGCTTATAGTATGGTAATATATATATATATATATATATATATATATATATATATATATATATATATATATATATATATATAGAGAGTCAGGCTAGAATACACTCGAGTGTATAGATCACGCCGTACACCCCAATGGTGTTTGCCTATCTAGACTATGTTTTTCCAAAATCTAATCCATTGATCTTCATGGTTACATTAATAATAGGGCACATACAAAATTTGAACTCATTTGGATGAGTGTAAGTCACTCACCCAATGACAACAAAATCGACGCACAAAACTAATTTGAAATACATAATTCTTGCCTCCTTTAGATGCATGACCTATAAGTGTCCGAATGAGCTAAAATTTATTATATAGTATGTTCTTATGATAATTAAGAAGATCAACGGTTTAGATTTTAAAAAAAAATATTGCATCTTCAAAAATGACTGAGGTGTACGGTGCCTCCGGTACACTCGAGTGTACACTAGCCTGACTCTATATATATATATATATATATATATATATATATATATATATATATATATATATATATATATATATATGGCTGTTTATTTGTTACCTGGCAGGTAGTTTTGATTACATCTGGTCTACCCCCATCTGCCAATCATCTTCGTCATCCGCGATCGTCTGTGCCGCCGCCAGACTGATACATCCGGTCTTCCCCCCATCTGTCGATCATCTTCGTCATCCGCGATCATCTGTGCCGCCGCCAGGCTGATTCATCCGGTCTACCCCCCATCTGTCGATCATCTACGTCATTCGTGGTCGTCTGTGCCGCCGCCAGGCTGATACATCCGGTCTTCCCCCCATCTGCCGATCATCTTCGTCATCCGCGATCGTATGTGCCGCCGTCAGGCTGATTCATCCGGTCTTCCCCCCATCTGCCGATCATCTACCCCCCATCTGCCGCTTAATGCCCTGCATATGTAATTCCGCCTCTGATTCCAACTTCCTTGGCGTATTTCAATCTCCATTTTACATTTCTTCCTCAGAAATACCTACATTCATTTGCATTTCCGAATAACAAGAACGGTTTCCCCTTTTATCAATCTTGCAGAGCAGGACAACTAAGGTGTCTCCCACTTTCGTTTGTGTATCCCGTGACGGTATTGATTTTCACCAAGTTGATTCCACCGTTTAGACCTGCTGTTCTGAAGCTCACGCCGCTGAGGAGGGAGTGGGTGTGGTTGGAGAATTCCCTATTCTCTCTGCATATTCAGGAGCAAATTGCTGTGGAGGGAGTGGAGGTGGTGGGAGAATTCACTGTTCTATCTGCATTTTTACGAGCAACAGTTTTTTCAAGCTACATTCAGGTAGATTTTGTATTTCTCTTTGTAAATTCATTCAGTTATACTCGTTTTTTTTATTTTTTCTTATCATTTCAATGTTTATTCATCCCTTTATCTTGTGTGGGAAAGAAACCCATTTTTTGTTTCTGCATTGTCATTTTTGAAGTAGTAACTGGCATACATGTTTTTATGTTTTGCGTAGTTACTCTCTTGTTATAATTGGTTACTCTTTTGCCTTACCGAGTTACTCTCTTGTTATAATTGGTTACTCTTTTGCCTTACCGAGTTACTCTTGTTGTGTTACAGAGTTACTCTTCTGATCTTCTGAGTTACTCCAACACACTGTCATGGATCCCATCCTTGATACGGATGCTGCTAATGCAAGTGTCGGCCTTGATGATGATAATCCTCAATCTTCTCATTCTATTGGTGTTTCTTCTCCGTCCCCAGCTGCAGTCCCTAGAGTTGGCCTTCAGTTTGGAAGTCTAGATGAAGGTATATCCTTCTATTCCAGCTATGCTGGAATGAGTGGGTTTAACATCAGGAAAGACGACAATAGATATGAACGGGGAAGTAAGATTATGGTTGGTAAAGATCTGGTTTGTGATAAGCAGGGTAAGATCTGTCGTTCTAAGAGGTCTAGAGGGCTTTTGAGCCCCGTTTGTGATGAAATGGGTAACTTGTAGGATAAGTTGTCCAAGAAGCACAGGCGTTCTGTGAAGAGGTGTGGTTGCGAAGCCATGATACGTTTCACACTGGATAAGTCCTCATCCATGTGGGTCGTGACTGCATTTGTTGAGGAACACAACCATGAACTTGTTGACGCTGCTCATCTCTGTTACCTCAGGTGTAACTCATCTCTTGAGGAAACTCAAAAAGAGATCCTTTCTTCCATGAGTCAAGCTAACATACATGTATCGAGACAAATTGCATTGATAGCATTCGAGTCTGGTGGCTATGAAAATATGACATTTACTAGTAGACAAGCTCATGGACACATCAGTAGCAAGAGGAAAGAGTTGGCCAAATACGACGTCGACATAGTTTTAGATCGCTTTTCCAGTTTCAAAGCCATCGATCCGAAATTCTTCTATAGCTACCAAAAAGATCCCAATTGTTGCTTTACTCATCTGTTTTGGGCTGATCCTGTCTCTGTTGAAGACTGTGGGCTGTTCGGGGATGCGATTGTGTTTGACGCCACCTACCGCACCAACAAGTATTCGATGGTTTTTGGAATGTTTGGTGGAGTTGATCACCATCGCAAGGCAGTGTTGTTTGCATCTGCTCTGCTGGTCGATGAGAAGTATGACTCATTTGTCTGGGTTTTCAAGTAGTACTTACTTTGTTTTGGCAAAGAGCCGGTTTCCATCATAACCGATCAGGACCCTGCTATGAATGCTGCTATCATCTCTGTTTTTCCCAATTGCAAGCATCACTTCTGCAGCTGGCACATCCTACAGAAGCTTCCCTCCAAGCTTGGTGGCATTCCTAACAAGGACAAGATCATAAGCTTGTTGAATGATTGTGTTTGGAATGTGGATTATGTCGACATTTTTGAAGAGAGGTGGGATTCTGTAATTCAGGAGCATGATTTGTTGTCCATCACCTGGCTTTCTGATATGTATGCGATGCGTTGCGATTGGGTTCCGTGCTATATGCAGTCCTCCTTCTTTACGAGCATGAGGACGACTCAAAGGAGCGAGAGCCTGAATGCGATCATTAGGAGCCATGTGAATAGTAGGAAGACTCTATTTGAACTTGTATGTTCGTTGGAGACTGCGTACTCTCATGTGCGGGAGATTGAAAATTTCAAAGATTTTGATGACGAGTACAGTAACCTCCCTTTGTCATCACTGTGGCCCCTAGAGGAGCAGATGAGAGGTATATACACCAAGTCCATCTTTAAGATATTCCAGTCCGAGGTTCACCAAAGTATGGTCTACAATGTAAAGCAAGATTCAGAAGGTGTCTTTGAGGTGTATCGCGTCGGTGGACTTGGAACTCCCCGTATATTGAAGAAAGAGTTATCTAGTGACATTGTTTCCTGTAGTTGCTTCATGTTAGAATTCAAAGGCATCCCTTGCATGCACATCCTCTCTTATTTGAAGAGCTGTGACTATTGCACTCTTCCCGAGCCTTACATTCTGAAGAGGTGGACCAAAGGGTATAGAGAACACCCTTTGATTTTTGGCAAAGTGTCAGTTAAGCATCCATCCACTGGGAGGAGACTTCATCATGTTTCTGCCTGCAATTCTATTGTCAACATAGCGTTTAGGAACAATGTTGTAGATCTTTGCCATGAAAAACTGTTAGCTTTGCGAAAGGAGCTATTAGACTTGGATATCGCTGATCCTGGTGCAGGCGCTGGTGCAACCGCTTCTAATACAGCTTCCTCTTCTACTGTCAAGGTCCATATACCTAGTAGTTGCAAAACTAAGGGAAGACCTAGATCGACCGATGTGAGGTTTAAATCTGGAGTTGAGATTGCACAGTCCAAAAGAGAGAGGCAGTGCAAGAATTGTTTAGAGTTCGGGGTCAACCATGATAGCAGGAACTGCCCTATGAAGAGGTAGTCCATTGCTATTATGGACTATGTGTTGTTGCTGTTTGCTATTCAATGATTATCCCTGTTACTGATCGCGTGGTCTGTTGATGCTGGACATTTTCTATTGGAGTTTGTAGTTGATTAGCGTGTGAGTGAGGGATATTCAAACCTGTAATGGGTTGTTCTTTTTGTCTGCAGTTTTTGTGAAAGTGATTTTGTAACCATCCATGTATTTTTACTTTTGTGTTTTGTAATGTATTTTATGTGTTACATTGAACTCCACCAGCTATATGTATACTTTGAATATGCTTCAAAGAATCTGTTTTGATCAGATCTTACTCTTTTGCAGAATATTTTTTGTTTTATCTTCGTGTGCATTGAATACTCTTTTCTTTTGGAATACATACATTTTTGGATTAGTACAATTTTTTTCATGGCTTGTTCAGTGTACTCACGAAATGTCAGTTTTTGCTACTATGCCATACACTGGTAGAGTTACTTTCTGGTTGCTGGAGTTACTTTTTATTTTGTCACAGTTACTCTCAGTATTCTCACAGTTACTCTTAGTGTTATCATAGTTACTCTCAGTGTGTATCAGAGTTACTCTTAGTGTTCTCTCAGTTACTCCTTAGTGCTATCAGAGTTACTCTCAATGCGTATCAGAGTTACTCTCAGTGCGTATCAGAGTTACTCCTTAGTGCTGTCACAGTTACTCTCAGTGTTCTCATAGTTACTGTCAGTGTTATCATAGTTACTCTCAGTGCGTATCAGAGTTACTCTCAGTGCTATCAGAGTTACTCCTTAGTGTTGTCACAGTTACTCTCAGTGTTCTCACAGTTACTGTCAGTGTTATCATAGTTACTCTCAGTGCGTATCAGAGTTACTCTCAGTGCTATTAGAGTTACTCCTTAGTGCTATCACAGTTACTCTCAATGTTCTCACAGTTACTGTCAGTGTTATCACAGTTACTCTCAGTGTTCTACCAGTTACTCTCGGTGCTATCAGAGTTACTCTCAGTGCTATCAGAGTTACTCTCAGTGTTCTACCAGTTACTCTCGGTGCTATCAGAGTTACTCTCAGTGCTATCTGAGTTACTCTTAGTATTCTCTCAGTTACTCTTAGTGCTAATTGAAAGTATATATAATCAGACAAAAACACTACAGCTAAACATTCAAGATTACAACATTCAAAGCATAAAACATTATATATTATACAACCAGATCAACTATAAAGAAGGTCCATCAACTGATCATACAAATACAGAAAAATACAGCCAGATCAGCTATAAAGAAGGTCCATCTGTGGCAATAGATATCATACACACAATTCCCTCCTTTGTAAAGCATAGACATCAAGCCTAAACACACGTTCGTATCTGAGAAGTTCACATCTGTTGTAAATGAGTGAACCTGCAAAGGCTAAGAGAAAAGGCTAAGAGAAAAGGGCGCCGGTGCATACCTATTTGTGAAAGGAACGCTGGACAGACGAAGAAGTAGTGTCTTCTGTAGAAGTTGAGGTGTCCGCTGTTGTGGATGAGTCAACCTGAATGGGATTTACAAATGATCCCGGTGCTGCTTGGTATATGTCCCTAACAAAGAGCTGATCTGCAGAGTCCTCCAATCCAGAGTATACTTTGTCGCCAGACATTCTGAAGAGTGGAATAAGCTCAGTTGGTGTTTCTAAGAACTGATCTGTGATCCATGCAGTGATGGTCTGGTGATCAGTTGGCTTGAGGTAGATGATCCAACCTTTGCGAAGACTGAGCTCTGCGATCATCCTTTTCCAGCCCTTAGCAATTGAAAGTGACCCGTTTTTATTCTGCATAAGGGTTATCTGGAAAGACTGGTTTCCAATTAGGAAGGTGGTCTTGCCTGGTTTGATGTGAAAATGGAGATGGTTCCATTCTATAGGAAGTAGAATGGATTCCACTGTCTTGTCGTCAATGGTGTAGTTGATTGGCTGGATGAACGACTCCATGGTAGGCTGTGAAGAAATGTTAAAGGGGATCTGAGGAGATGGTCAAAGGGGGTGCTACTGAAATGTTAAGGGGGTTGTCGGTATTTCTTCTGTAAAACTGTACCTTCTGTAAACCGTAGAAGTCGCGGATGAAGAAGAGGTGGATGTTGAGGGTGCCGTGGAGGAGGGAGATGTTGAAGATCTGAAAGCCCCCCACTGTGTTGTAAATCGTAGCAGTTGCGGATGAAGAAGAGGTGGACGTCGAGGGTGTCGTGGAGGATGGAGATGTTGAAGATCTGAAAGCCCCCCGCTGTGTTGTAAATCATAGCAGTCACGGATGAAGAAGAGGTGGACGTCGAGGGTGCCGTGGAGGATGGAGATGTTGAAGATCTGAAAGCCCCCGTTGTATTGTTGGTGCTGCAAATATGTGCAGCGGTGAGAGTAATGCTCTGTGCTGTTGGTGCTGCAAATATGGACAGTAGTGCTCTGTCCTGTTGGGTTGCAAAGATGCCAGTAGTACTGTGTTGTTCTGACGACACAGCAGTGGACTGTGTTGTGTATGTGCATTTACATCGTATAACAGACTCTTGTACATATCTTTATATCTTTGTGCTCTCTTTTCTTCACTTTTCTGGTTCCTTCTTTAATAAAGAATCATGTACAACCGACTCCTAAACGCTAGAGTTACTTTTTGTTTTATCACAGTTACTCCTTAGTGCTGTCACAGATACTCTCAGTGTCCTCGTAGTTACTCTCTGTGTTATCATAGTTACTCTCTGTGCGTATCAGAGTTACTGTGCTGCATAGTTACTTTTTGTTTTATCACAGTTACTTTTTGTTTTATCACAGTTACTCCTTAGTGCGTATCAGTGTGTATCAGTGTTATCATAGTTACTTTTTGGTTTATCACAGTTACTCTTTAGTGCTGTCACAGATACTCTCAGTGTCCTCGCAGTTACTCTCAGCGTTATCATAGTTACTCTCAGTGCGTATCATAGTTACTCTTAGTGTTCTGTCAGTTACTCCCTAGTGTTGTCACAGATACTCTCAGAAGCAGACATGTCTCGATACAGGTATGTTAGCACTGAGAGTAACTCTGATATGCAAAACCACAATAGTCTAACTCAAAGTATATATCTCCATACAAAACCACAACATTTTTACATTCAAGAACACAACATTCAAAGCACAAAACGCTATATATTAAACCCAAAAATACTCGTATTTGCAATATGATTTAGATCAAACATGTAATTTTCAGGATTTTCACAGCACACAAGTAATGTATCTCATAGCGGTTACACATTAAAATTACAGAAGCAAACTGTTCAAGTTTTACATTTCAATTAATAATTTAGTATTTCAGCTAAAATCCAACCATTTATCTAGGCTTGAAACAGCTTCTTCCTCCGTTTTCTTCTCTTCATCTGGTGCTTCTGTCTTCTCTTCTTCTTGTTGCTTTTGACATTCATCTATTCCTCCCTTGTTCTGCTCAGATGGACCTTCTTTGATGGCTTCATTGTTATCTTTTTGATGTTCTTGTACAGGTTGCAACTCCCCCCTTGCCATCATTCTCTGAAAAATATTAGCCCTTATGGCCGGCATGTCCTCGCAGGTGAAGTCCATTTGTTTTCCATTTACCAGGCATTCTAGGTACTCGCAGGTGAGTCTTCTTCCTGTTGTGGACATAGCGGGTACTCCTGTCCCCATTGTGATAGTTGGTCACCTTTTTCTTCCCCCTGAAGAATTCGTGGACAATACCCAGCTGCATTAAAAATTTACAACTCTTATTAATCATCTATCAACAAACATTAACCCTGTCAATCCACTACAAATAGATTTTCTTTTTATAGATTGCTTACCCATCTAATGAATTCCTTTTTCGACTTGCTATTTCCACTCATTGAGTTATACGACTGATGTACTCCTTCCCTGAAACTCGCCTCGTACAAGTGCCAGTGGTTGTTATTGTTCAATATGGTGAACACCGAGTCCATTGTGTCCCAATCTTTCATCGGGACGTTGAATAGTGGAGATAGCATGTCGATCTGCTCCAAGGTTATGTTTTCAACATCAAACGCCAGCTTCTGCTGCAAATGCAAATTCACATCTATTAGTTTCAGTTTTGTGTATATATTTTTGTATTTTTGATGTAATTTTGTATACCAATTTTGTTCTTCTTACCGGAGCATATGTACTCAAGCAGTGCCATGACAGACCCTTCTTTCTCCTTTTACTTGTGGTAGCTTTGAGCATCTGTACAAAGCAGTCCATTACCTGAAAAAATAACCACAAGATTTCTTTGTTTAGAAAAAAATGACAAGTTCTCAAAGAGTTACACTACTATTTATTAGTTTCTTACTGGTGATTTCATCATTTGATCTTTGTACAGTAGGGTGGCGAGGTCCTTCCCCATGCACCAAGTGTCATCACTGAATCTCCATTCTTGTTTTGACCTATCAATCGTTTGTATAGATGTTATACATATTAGTTTTGGATATTGAATAAGTGATGTTTTATATGTGTACACTTGGCAAATTAACAAATTCTCTTACATTTCTTCTATATTGTCCATGAAGTGGAGGACAATTTCCCTGGATTGTTTTGTTTTGAAATGCTCGAAACCAATGAAGTTTGACAACTTGTGCTGTCAACAACAAAAGAGCACTTCATGTTAGAATCAATCTTCATTTTCTACTAGTTATACTATGTTGATATGTCGTATGGTTACTATAGTTCATCGTATAGTTACTCTTTATGTTCTTACAGTTACTCTCAGTGTTATCATAGTTACTCTCAGTGCGTATCAGAGTTACTCTTAGTGTTCTCTCATTTACTCCTAGTGTTCTATCAGTTACTCTCAGTGCTATCAGAGTTACTCTCAGTGCTATTTGAGTTACTCTCAGTGTTCTACCAGTTACTCTCGGTGCTATCAGAGTTACTCTTAGTGCTATCTGAGTTACTCTTAGTGTTACTCTTTATATTACTACAGTTACTCTACTTCTATCACACAATTACTCTATTGTATTTACACAGTTACTCAAGTATTGATATAATTTAAAGGAGATGCAACATTACCTTTTCCTCCCTCCTCTTCTTCTCATTTTTCTCGATGCTGCCTATGATTTGCTGTTCTATCTTTGACAATTTTTTCTGAGATCCTCCTTCTGCCCTTCTTCATTGATTATATTCTTTTGCTGTTCACCTATTTGTTCTGCATCTCGTGCAGATTTTTCTTGGTCCAAACCTTCAGCTGATTTTTCTTTCTTTTCCTCCTCCTCCTCATTTTTCTTCCCATCATTATCATCTTCCGAGTCATTCTCTTGCACATATTTTCTTCTGAGGCTCATCCTGCCTCGCTTCCTCGGCTTGTCGTCCTTATCCATACCTTCATTCTCTACTTTGCTCGTCGAAGCAACATCCTTATTGGGTTCTTGAACATTCCCCGATGAGAACCTCTCAGCAGATTGTTCTAATCCACCGACAGGTGTTTGTGATTTGTCACCTTCATCTCCGAATTTTCTCCTCAGTTTTATGTTCTCCTCTTCCAGCTCGGCTATTCTATTTTCTAGCCGTTTATTCTCTCTCCGTAGTTCAGTGAATGCCTCAACAGCAATTTTCGTGCATATCTCCTTTTGCATCTTTAGCTCCTCCTCGAGTATTTGAATTCTTCTCGCTAGGTTGGAGTCATCAGCAGGCACTCCTTTTCGGATGACTGGCTTTGTTGGCGCCTTGTCTGGCATTTGCTTACTTTTCACCCTTTTATCCGCAAGGTAGTAAGGCATGTCTTTCATTGTTCTTGCAGCTCGCCAGTTATCCCCCTGGTCTATATTCATACCTTCACAAACCTGTCCATAAAAAAATCAAAAATAGTATTTAACAATGCAAACTTGCAGGATTATGTTATATATTAGTTTTTGTAACAAATAAGAAATATTCTTACATCCTTAGGGTTCACAGCCCCTAAATCCATCAACTTCTCGACCGGCGCAGCCCACTTCTTTATCCTTGGCTTTGCGTCGAGGAACGTTGGCTTTTCCATGTTTGTCATCTCATATTCCCAAACCTACATTTAAACAGAGTGAAAATTCAATGCATATGTAACTGCCCCCCATAGTCATCATTGTAACAATTTTGTAGATGAAGATAATTTCGTTCACTTACACATAGGCACATCACACACCCTGTTGTGTAGAGGGTGGTTTTCCCTTTCTCCCCTTTCCTCCTCAGCTAGACATTTTGCTTCAGCATCTTCATATTCCTGAAGATGCTCCCATGCACCAGCTTTGCCCAATTCATCTGCGTCGTTTCAGTAACATTGTCTAGGTAGTGCAGTATGTAGATTGGTGTGCAATAGCTGGTGTCTGGGAGTAGGAATGTTGCCAGCAGGTATAACATCCACGCACGACACATGTTCTGGTAGTCCGATGGATCGTCGGTACTTGCAAATTGTTGCCAAAGCTTTGCTAAGTTGTCCTTGTGCAGGACATCCTTTTCCCTTAACCTCTTATGTTGACTCAAGGTCAATTAGGTCAATGTTGACTCACGTCTAAATTGACTAAACCCTTGTTTTGATGATGACTAACCATTCTACATATTGGTGTCTAATGCTTCTACATTGAGTGATTTCAGATTAGGTTTAGACACACTTCAAATGCCCCAACTTGCGCATATCAACTTGGAGAAAAGACAAGTCAAAACAGCTACAAGTGTGCAATTTGGGATCTCTATGTAAATGACCTTAGAATTGCTTTGTAATCACTTGAAATGATTGTATGACTTGTAATTAAGCTTATAAAAATTATTGGGACACAAAAATGCATCATTTGTACAGTTTTACGAAAATTCCAAAATACCCATAACAGGGATTTTGTCGGCCGAATTCCAAACTCGGCCGATCCATATATTCTGGAATTTTCTGGGCAATCGGCCGAGTTACCAACTCAGCCAATCCCTGTTCGGTCGAGTTTCTATGGTGGGAAACTCGGCCGATCCACTGATCGGTCCAAGTTGAAAGTCGACCGATCGGCCGAGTTTCTCCAAGGGAACTCGGCCGACAGACTATCTTTCAGACTTGTCGTTTAGTGGTTCGGCCGAGTTGCCTTTATTGAAACTCGGCCGATCGAACTGTACTGAAATGCAGAAAAAGCAATTCTAGCCGTTGTGGAGTTGCAACAAGTGAAAATAGATCCGTTGCAAGCCACAAAACGGCTAGTTTTCATTCACAAGTGTTCCCAAAGGCTAAGAGGCATCCCCAGCTATAAATAGGACCCCTTGGGCTTCATTCCAAGGTTGAGCATTCATTGCAAACTCTTTGTGAGGTTCCTATTCTATAGTTGAGTGCTTCCTACAGCCTCCTCTCTCTCTCTAAGCTTAATCACTTGCTACATCCATTAGAGTGAGTAGGAAATCTGTAAGAGAGCTAGTCATATTTGTATATCTTGTGAAGCTCTCACTTCCACCACCTCCCCATCTCTCATTTCCAATCATGAAGATGAAGGTTCTCTCTCTTGTCCAAGAGAGGTGAAGAAGAACAAGGGAAGGAGTCCCTTGGTGAAGATCAAGGCTGAAGACTTGGAGCTAGAGTGGGTAAGCCCTTGGAGAAGGCAGAAGACTCAAGCTCAAGTGGGTAAGTCCTTGGTGGAAAGCTTCTCCGAGTGAAGGTGAAGTCAAAGGCGGAAGATCCAAGAAGAGTGGGTAATTCCTGCAAGGCCGAAGATTTGTGCAAGAGTGGGTAAGTCCTTGAAGAAGGCCGAAGACTCTTGCAAAGTGGGTAAGTCCTTGGTAAGGTTGAAGACTCTTTGTATTGGATAGGTAAGTCCTTTGTTGGGTCATGTATTGTAAGTCTTATGAATGAATATAAGAGTGCAATTGGTTGAAGTCCTAGAGGTTGACCTCTCTAGGCAAGTGGACTGACACACTTCTAGTTTGAAGTGTGGAACCACTCTAAATAGCTTGTCTATTGGTGTATGTTCAATCTCTCTTATCCTTGCTATGCATGATTTAGTTTCACTCAAATTACCTATTTAGCAACCTAATCTTGTCATATATTTTGAAGGTTTAATGAATTTTGTTTAAGTGCTTTCAGCTCTATTCACCCCCCCCCTCTAGAGCATCTAATCACCCATCTAGGATCCAACAAGTGGTATCAGAGCGGGTCTTCTCCAAGCATACTTCAACAAGTAGGAGAAGATGGGTGACTATCAAGGAGGGAGATTCTCGACCAGCCTTCCAATCTTTGCTGGGAGCAACTTCCTCTATTGGAGAAGAAGACTTCAATTCTTCATCCAAGGATCAAGTTTTGAGATGTGGTAAATGGTGAACAGCCCATACATTCTACCAAAGACAAACATTGAAGAATGGGATGAAGCCACCTTGATGAAAGCAACCTTGAATGCTAGAGCCATGAACATCCTATATGCCTCCATGACCCCCACCGAGTTCAACCGGATTTCCTCTTGTGAGACGGCCTATGAGGTATGGAGAAAGCTTTGCATCACTTATGAAGGGACAAATCAAGTGAAGGAAAGCAAAGTCTACATGCTCAAAGGGTTGCTTGAGAACTTCAAGATGGGAAAGGAGGAGAGCATAGCCAACATGTACTCAAGGCTCAACACCATCTTGAATGGTCTTGCTATTCTAGGACATCCTATGTCTAGTGGAGAGATCAACTCAAAGATCCTTAGAACTCTCCCCAAGAGATGGGAATCCAAGGTGACTTCCATTGAAGAAGCAAGGTTTCTTAGGGATATTCCTATTGAAGAGCTCATTGGAAATATACAAGCACATGAAGCCACACTTGACAAGAGGGAGGAAGTAGAAAGACAAGAAAAGAAAGAGCTAAAGAGAATGAAGAAGGCTGAAATGAAGGCTCAAATTGAAGCTATCATGGAACAAGTCTCTCCATCCTCTCAAGCTAAAGAAGATGCCATGTACTCCAAAGGTCGACTCTACAAAGGCAAGTCCTCCTCCATCCGGTGCTTCACATGTGGAAAGAAGGGTCACTACAAGGAAGATTGCCCACAAGGCAAAAAGGCCCATCTTCACAAGAAGAAATGGCAATCAAGCTCAAGTGGCTCTTCCAACTCAAGCTCAAATGAAGATTCATGTGAAGGATCAAGCTCAAGCTCTAGTGATGAGAGAGAATGCCATTTTGCTCTTATAGCATCAACAAGTGAAGACTCAAGTGAGGTAAATCTAGACTCTTTAGATAAAGAATCTTTAATTGCTATTATTCATGACATTTGTGCCTCTTATAAGTCTTCTAAAAAGAAAAAGAAAAAGCTTGCTAAAATTGTTGATAATTTGCATATAGAACTAGATGATCTTGAATATGCTAATTCTTGCTTGCTTATTGATAAAAATGATTTTCTTAGCCAAGTAGAATCTCTTAAACTTGGAAATGCTAGTTTACTTGATAAGATTAAATTTCTAGAATCTCAACCTCTCATGCCTAATTCTAATGAAGAACATACTTTAATTGTTGATTCTCTCATGCATGACATTGATGTTCTTAAATCTAAAAATAAGGACAAAGATTTAGTTTTGCATGAATTAGAAATAGAAAATGCCTCCTTGCTTGCTAAACTCAATAGGCATGAATCTTGCTCTAGTTCTACTAGTAGAGAGAATGATGTTGCTGCTCTTCATAGTAATAGAGACTCCTATTTAACTAAAGCTCTTTGCCTTAGAAAATGATCTTTTGCATGCTAAAGATAATATCAATAATTTGTCTTCTACTATTGCTTCTCTTATGCATGACAATCATAGTTTGAGATCTTCTTTGCAAAGATTCTTTGGTGATAAAAAGAATCTTGATCAAATCCTAGACCATACTACCAAACAAATGGGTAGAGATGGCATTGGACTTGAATGTAGTCAAGGGAACAACATAGATAAAGGACCTCCAATATTCCATGGAGAATCCTCTAGTTCCAAGGCTACATGCACTTGCAACTATTGCAATGTTTTGGTCATTATTCTACTTGTTGTCCTTTTAGGAAAGCACCCAAGAGAAATAGGATTTGGGTTGCTAAACTAACCCCTCCGGACCCAAAAACATGATTGGGGACCATTTCATCTTTCTTCTTGTAGGTATTTACAAATGGATTGATTTGAGCTTTTGAATTGCAAATTGACTTCTCAATCCACATGAAAGAAGAAAGGTGAGATGTGCAGAGGGTGACAACAAGTGGAAAAGCAATGGTAAGCACAAAGGTAAATGTTTTATTGCTTGTAACCATTTCTAACTTGTTTTGTCAAGTTAGTGTGCACTACACATATGGTTTTTGAGTCAAAAGTGGCATTTTGTGTTTCTTTTCACACTCTTGCTCAAAATCTATTTCTAATGCTTCTATAGTGCATCACTAACTTGCTTAGACATGTTTGGATATGGTTTGTATATTTTAGCATGCCTTTAAATATGTTTTTATGAAATATATGTGCTTTTTGACAGCTGCTCTGTCGGTCGAGTTTGCCCTAGTGAAACTCGACCGATAGGCACCAATGGGTGTTGCCAACAGCTGCGATCGGCCGAGTTGCCAATACACAGAACTCGACCGAAAACACTGTGCACAGAATATACATTTGGCTTATTGAGTGAGAATTTCCCTCTCAACTAGATTTTCTCAACCAATAGCCTTATTCTTTGGCACTCTCATTTGGTACCTTTATATATGCATATTGCCATGTTCTAAATTGCCTATCTTGCATACAACTCTATCTCTCTAATTGCTCTAATTTGGTATATCTATATCTTGCAATTACTTGCTTTGAGTTGTTTTGCAGGTTTTGATGATGATCTCCTTGGATCTCTTGGTTGTGTCTAAAAATTGCTTCTGTTGTGCTCTAACTTGCTACATCTATATAGGTGTATATCTTGTGTTTTATACAACCTTGAGGTTCTTAGGGGTAATCATCTTATGGTAAGGATGCATATCTAGTGAGTTATATCCTTTCATGCGTCTAAAATTGCATATCTCTTGGTTTGGATATATCTCTATATCTACTCATAGCTTGCTTTATCTTGTGTATCTCTTGCTATGATCTAGATCCTACTAGTAGTCCTAACTTGTGATGTCATCTACTAGTAGTTCATATACATGTAGTTCTAGCCCTGTTTTTAATTGGCATCTTTGATCATCTATATGTTATGCTTGTATCTTATCTCATACATACTCAAGATTGTTCCTTGAATTGCATATCTACTATCTTGAGTTGCTTGCATAACATTGTGATGCAGGGTACATAGATCTACATGATATGTAGAAATTGGAGTATTTTTGGATTTTATGCAGGTTTTGCTCCAATTTCAGTTTTTGCTGCAAGTATAGTGTTTTTTATGCAGAAACACCCTTCTGAGCAAGACTCATTGCTTTGCCATGAGTTCCGATGGTTTTTGGTCAAATTCCATCATCTTGAGGGTCAAAATTGTGGTTTATTGTTTTTCTGCAGCACTTTATCTTGCATTTTGGGTTGTTCAAGTATATGCTTTAACTTGCTTTTCTTTCTATGCTTGGACAAGCCCCTATCTGTGCTCTTCTACTCTCCTTATATAACTTTTGTTATCTTCTTTCTCTTAACAAGTGGTGTTTCTTAGTTTCTTCACACCCCCACCTTTTTGAAATGACAAAGGGGGAGAAAGATATGTCTTATTTTGACAACAGGGAGAAGGCATGTCTTACATGAAGCAAAGAAGCGTGTCCATGTAAAAGGGAGAAGGTAAATGGGAGAAGACATATATGTGTAGAACATATATGAGTAGAAGACATAGTTTCTATAAATGTTATGAAAGCTAACCATGTAGGAGAAATAGCATCAATTGAGGGGGAGTATGAGAACTTCATGCGCATCAATTGAGGGGGAGCATATGAGCTCAATCCTATTGAAACCCCTAGGTTTCTCCGAAGGTATGATTTTACGTACAAGCTTTCAATACATTTATGGAATGGTTTGTCATCTTCAAAAAGGGGGAGAATGTTGACTCAAGGTCAATTAGGTCAATGTTGACTCACGTCTAAATTGACTAAACCCTTGTTTTGATGATGACTAACCATTCTACATATTGGTGTCTAATGCTTCTACATTGAGTGATTTCATATTAGGTTTAGACACACTCCAAATGCCCCAACTTGCGCATATCAACTTGGAGAAAAGACAAGTCAAAACAGCTACAAGTGTGCAATTTGGGATCTCTATGTAAATGACCTTAGAATTGCTTTGTAATCACTTGTAATGATTGTATGACTTGTAATTAAGCTTAGAAAAATTATTGGGACACAAAAATGCATCATTTGTACAGTTTTACGAAAATTCCAAAATACCCATAACAGGGATTTTGTCGGCCGAATTCCAAACTCGGCCGATCCATATATTCTGGAATTTTCTGGGCAATCGGCCGAGTTACCAACTCAGTCGATCCCTGTTCGGTCGAGTTTCTATGGTGGGAAACTCGGCCGATCCACTGATCGGTCCAAGTTGAAAGTCGACCGATCGGCCGAGTTTCTCCAAGGGAACTCGGCCGACATACTATCTTTCAGACTTGTCGTTTAGTGGTTCGGCCGAGTTGCCTTTATTGAAACTCGGCCGATCGGACTGTACTAAAATGCAGAAAAAGCAATTCTAGTCGTTGTGGAGTTGCAACAAGTGAAAATAGATCTGTTGCAAGCCACAAAACGGCTAGTTTTCGTTCACAAGTGTTCCCAAAGGCTAAGAGGCATCCCCAGCTATAAATAGGACCCCTTGGGCTTCATTCCAAGGTTGAGCATTCATTGCAAACTCTTTGTGAGGTTCCTATTCTATATTTGAGTGCTTCCTACAGCCTCCTCTCTCTCTCTCTAAGCTTAATCACTTGCTACATCCATTAGAGTGAGTAGGAAATCTGTAAGAGAGCTAGTCATATTTGTATATCTTATGAAGCTCTCACTTCCACCACCTCCCCATCTCTCATTTCCAATCATGAAGATGAAGGTTCTCTCTCTTGTCCAAGAGAGGTGAAGAAGAACAAGGGAAGGAGTCCCTTGGTGAAGATCAAGGCTGAAGACTTGGAGCTAGAGTGGGTAAGCCCTTGGAGAAGGCAGAAGACTCAAGCTCAAGTGGGTAAGTCCTTGGGGGAAAGCTTCTCCGAGTGAAGGTGAAGTCAAAGGCGGAAGATCCAAGAAGAGTGGGTAATTCCTGCAAGGCCGAAGACTTGTGCAAGAGTGGGTAAGTCCTTGAAGAAGGCCGAAGACTCTTGCAAAGTGGGTAAGTCCTTGGTAAGGTTGAAGACTCTTTGTATTGGATAGGTAAGTCCTTTGTTGGGTCATGTATTGTAAGTCTTATGAATGAATATAAGAGTGCAATTGGTTGAAGTCCTAGAGGTTGACCTCTCTAGGCAAGTGGACTGACACACTTCTAGTTTGAAGTGGGGAACCACTCTAAATAGCTTGTCTATTGGTGTATGTTCAATCTCTCTTATCCTTGCTATGCATGATTTAGTTGCACTCAAATTACCTATTTAGCAACCTAATCTTGTCATATATTTTGAAGGTTTAATGAATTTTGTTTAAGTGCTTTCAGCTCTATTCACCCCCCCTCTAGAGCATCTAATCACCCATCTAGGATCCAACAAGTGGTATCAGAGTGGGTCTTCTCCAAGCATACTTCAACAAATAGGAGAAGATGGGTGACTATCAAGGAGGGAGATTCTCGACCAGCCTTCCAATCTTTGCTGGGAGCAACTTCCTCTATTGGAGAAGAAGACTTCAATTCTTCATCCAAGGATCAAGTTTCGAGATGTGGCAAATGGTGAACAGCCCATACATTCTACCAAAGACAAACATTGAAGAATGGGATGAAGCCACCTTGATGAAAGCAACCTTGAATGCTAGAGCCATGCACATCCTATATGCCTCCATGACCCCCACCGAGTTCAACCGGATTTCCTCTTGTGAGACGGCCTATGAGGTATGGAGAAAGCTTTGCATCACTTATGAAGGGACAAATCAAGTGAAGGAAAGCAAAGTCTACATGCTCAAAGGGTTGCTTGAGAACTTCAAGATGGGAAAGGAGGAGAGCATAGCCAACATGTACTCAAGGCTCAACACCATCTTGAATGGTCTTGCTATTCTAGGACATCCTATGTCTAGTGGAGAGATCAACTCAAAGATCCTTAGAACTCTCCCCAAGAGATGGGAATCCAAGGTGACTTCCATTGAAGAAGCAAGGTCGCTTAGGGATATTCCTATTGAAGAGCTCATTGGAAATATACAAGCACATGAAGCCACACTTGACAAGAGGGAGGAAGTAGAAAGACAAGAAAAGAAAGAGCTAAAGAGAATGAAGAAGGCTGAAATGAAGGCTCAAATTGAAGCTATCATGGAACAAGTCTCTCCATCCTCTCAAGCTAAAGAAGATGCCATGTACTCCAAAGGTCGACTCTACAAAGGCAAGTCCTCCTCCATCCGGTGCTTCACATGTGGAAAGAAGGGTCACTACAAGGAAGATTGCCCACAAGGCAAAAAGGCCCATCTTCACAAGAAGAAATGGCAATCAAGCTCAAGTGGCTCTTCCAACTCAAGCTCAAATGAAGATTCATGTGAAGGATCAAGCTCAAGCTCTAGTGATGAGAGAGAATGCCATTTTGCTCTTATAGCATCAACAAGTGAAGACTCAAGTGAGGTAAATCTAGACTCTTTAGATAAAGAATCTTTAATTGCTATTATTCATGACATTTGTGCCTCTTATAAGTCTTCTAAAAAGAAAAAGAAAAAGCTTGCTAAAATTGTTGATAATTTACATATAGAACTAGATGATCTTGAATATGCTAATTCTTGCTTGCTTATTGATAAAAATGATTTTCTTAGCCAAGTAGACTCTCTTAAACTTGGAAATGCTAGTTTACTTGATAAGATTAAATTTCTAGAATCTCAACCTCTCATGCCTAATTCTAATGAAGAACATACTTTAATTGTTGATTCTCTCATGCATGACATTGATGTTCTTAAATCTAAAAATAAGGACAAAGATTTAGTTTTGCATGAATTAGAAATAGAAAATGCCTCCTTGCTTGCTAAACTCAATAGGCATGAATCTTGCTCTAGTTCTACTAGTAGAGAGAATGATGTTGCTGCTCTTCATAGTAATAGAGACTCCTATTTAACTAAAGCTCTTTGCCTTAGAAAATGATCTTTTGCATGCTAAAGATAATATCAATAATTTGTCTTCTACTATTGCTTCTCTTATGCATGACAATCATAGTTTGAGATCTTCTTTGCAAAGATTCTTTGGTGATAAAAAGAATCTTGATCAAATCCTAGACCATACTACCAAACAAATGGGTAGAGATGGCATTGGACTTGAATGTAGTCAAGGGAACAACATAGATAAAGGACCTCCAATATTCCATGGAGAATCCTCTAGTTCCAAGGCTACATGCACTTGCAACTATTGCAATGTTTTTGGTCATTATTCTACTTGTTGTCCTTTTAGGAAAGCACCCAAGAGAAATAGGATTTGGGTTGCTAAACTAACCCCTCCGGACCCAAAAACATGATTGGGGACCATTTCATCTTTCTTCTTGTAGGTATTTACAAATGGATTGATTTGAGCTTTTGAATTGCAAATTGACTTCTCAATCCACATGAAAGAAGAAAGGTGAGATGTGCAGAGGGTGACAACAAGTGGAAAAGCAATGGTAAGCACAAAGGTAAATGTTTTATTGCTTGTAACCATTTCTAACTTGTTTTGTCAAGTTAGTGTGCACTACACATATGGTTTTTGAGTCAACAGTGGCATTTTGTGTTTCTTTTCACACTCTTGCTCAAAAACTATTTCTAATGCTTCTATAGTGCATCACTAACTTGCTTAGACATGTTTGGATATGGTTTGTATATTTTAGCATGTCTTTAAATATGTTTTTATGAAATACATGTGCTTTTTGACAGCTGCTCTGTCGGTCGAGTTTGCCCTAGTGAAACTCGACCGATAGGCACCAATGGGTGTTGCCAACAGCTGCGATCGGCCGAGTTGCCAATACACAGAACTCGACCAAAAACACTGTGCACAGAATATACATTTGGCTTATTGAGTGAGAATTTCCCTCTCAACTAGATTTTCTCAACCAATAGCCTTATTCTTTGGCACTCTCATTTGGTACCTTTATATATGCATATTGCCATGTTCTAAATTGCCTATCTTGCATACAACTCTATCTCTCTAATTGCTCTAATTTGGTATATCTATATCTTGCAATTACTTGCTTTGAGTTGTTTTGCAGGTTTTGATGATGATCTCCTTGGATCTCTTGGTTGTGTCTAAAAATTGCTTCCGTTGTGCTCTAACTTGCTACATCTATATAGGTGTATATCTTGTGTTTGATACAACCTTGAGGTTCTTAGGGGTAATCATCTTATGGTAAGGATGCATATCTAGTGAGTTATATCCTTTCATGCGTCTAAAATTGCATATCTCTTGGTTTGGATATATCTCTATATCTACTCATAGCTTGCTTTATCTTGTGTATCTCTTGCTATGATCTAGATCCTACTAGTAGTCCTAACTTGTGATGTCATCTACTAGTAGTTCATATACATGTAGTTCTAGCCCTGTTTTTAATTGGCATCTTTGATCATCTATATGTTATGCTTGTATCTTATCTCATACATACTCAAGATTGTTCCTTGAATTGCATATCTACTATCTTGAGTTGCTTGCATAACATTGTGATGCCGGGTACATAGATCTACATGATATGTAGAAATTGGAGTATTTTTGGATTTTATGCAGGTTTTGCTCCAATTTCAGTTTTTGCTGCAAGTATAGTGTTTTTTATGCAGAAACACCCTTCTGAGCAAGACTCATTGCATTGCTATGAGCTCCGATGGTTTTTGGTCAAATTCCATCATCTTGAGGGTCAAAATTGTGGTTTATTGTTTTTCTGCAGCACTTTATCTTGCATTTTGGGTTGTTCAAGTATATGCTTTAACTTGCTTTTCTTTCTATGCTTGGACAAACCCTATCTGTGCTCTTCTACTCTCCTTATATAACTTTTGTTATCTTCTTTCTCTTAACAAGTGGTGTTTCTTAGTTTCTTCACACCCCCACCTTTTTGAAATGACAAAGGGGGAGAAAGATATGTCTTCTTTTGACAATAGGGAGAAGGCATGTCTTACATGAAGCAAAGAAGCGTGTCCATGTAAAAGGGAGAAGGTAAATGGGAGAAGACATATATGTGTAGAACATATATGAGTAGAATACATAGTTTCTATAAATGTTATGAAAGCTAACCATGCAGGAGAAATAGCATCAATTGAGGGGGAGTATGAGAACTTCATGCGCATCAATTGAGGGGGAGCATATGAGCTCAATCATATTGAAACCCCTAGGTTTCTCCGAAGGTATGATTTTACGTACAAGCTTTCAATACATTTATGGAATGGTTTGTCATCTTCAAAAAGGGGGAGAATGTTGACTCAAGGTCAATTAGGTCAATGTTGACTCACGTCTAAATTGACTAAACCCTTGTTTTGATGATGACTAACCATTCTACATATTGGTGTCTAATGCTTCTACATTGAGTGATTTCAGATTAGGTTTAGACACACTCCAAATGCCCCAACTTGCGCATATCAACTTGGAGAAAAGACAAGTCAAAACAGCTACAAGTGTGCAATTTGGGATCTCTATGTAAATGACCTTAGAATTGCTTTGTAATCACTTGTAATGATTGTATGACTTGTAATTAAGCTTAGAAAAATTATTGGGACACAAAAATTCATCATTTGTACAGTTTTACAAAAATTCCAAAATACCCATAATAGGGATTTTGTCGGCCGAATTCCAAACTCGGCCGATCCATATATTCTGGAATTTTCTGGGCAATCGGCCGAGTTACCAACTCAGCCGATCCCTGTTCGGTCGAGTTTCTATGGTGGGAAACTCGGCCGATCCACTGATCGGTCCAAGTTGAAAGTCGACCGATCGGCCGAGTTTCTCCAAGGGAACTCGGCCGACAGACTATCTTTCAGACTTGTCATTTAGTGGTTCGGCCGAGTTGCCTTTATTGAAACTCGGCCGATCGGACTGTACTGAAATGCAGAAAAAGCAATTCTAGCCGTTGTGGAGTTGCAACAAGTGAAAATAGATCTGTTGCAAGCCACAAAACGGCTAGTTTTCGTTCACAAGTGTTCCCAAAGGCTAAGAGGCATCCCCAGCTATAAATAGGACCCCTTGGGCTTCATTCCAAGGTTGAGCATTCATTGCAAACTCTTTGTGAGGTTCCTATTCTATAGTTGAGTGCTTCCTACAGCCTCCTCTCTCTCTAAGCTTAATCACTTGCTACATCCATTAGAGTGAGTAGGAAATCTGTAAGAGAGCTAGTCATATTTGTATATCTTGTGAAGCTCTCACTTCCACCACCTCCCCATCTCTCATTTCCAATCATGAAGATGAAGGTTCTCTCTCTTGTCCAAGAGAGGTGAAGAAGAACAAGGGAAGGAGTCCCTTGGTGAAGATCAAGGCTGAAGACTTGGAGCTAGAGTGGGTAAGCCCTTGGAGAAGGCAGAAGACTCAAGCTCAAGTGGGTAAGTCCTTGGTGGAAAGCTTCTCCGAGTGAAGGTGAAGTCAAAGGCGGAAGATCCAAGAAGAGTGGGTAATTCCTGCAAGGCCGAAGACTTGTGCAAGAGTGGGTAAGTCCTTGAAGAAGGCCGAAGACTCTTGCAAAGTGGGTAAGTCCTTGGTAAGGTTGAAGACTCTTTGTATTGGATAGGTAAGTCCTTTGTTGGGTCATGTATTGTAAGTCTTATGAATGAATATAAGAGTGCAATTGGTTGAAGTCCTAGAGGTTGACCTCTCTAGGCAAGTGGACTGACACACTTCTAGTTTGAAGTGTGGAACCACTCTAAATAGCTTGTCTATTGGTGTATGTTCAATCTCTCTTATCCTTGCTATGCATGATTTAGTTGCACTCAAATTACCTATTTAGCAACCTAATCTTGTCATATATTTTGAAGGTTTAATGAATTTTGTTTAAGTGCTTTCAGCTCTATTCACCCCCCCTAGAGCATCTAATCACCCATCTAGGATCCAACAAGTGGTATCAGAGTGGGTCTTCTCCAAGCATACTTCAACAAGTAGGAGAAGATGGGTGACTATCAAGGAGGGAGATTCTCGACCAGCCTTCCAATCTTTGATGGGAGCAACTTCCTCTATTGGAGAAGAAGACTTCAATTCTTCATCCAAGGATCAAGTTTTGAGATGTGGCAAATGGTGAACAGCCCATACATTCTACCAAAGACAAACATTGAAGAATGGGATGAAGCCACCTTGATGAAAGCAACCTTGAATGCTAGAGCCATGAACATCCTATATGCCTCCATGACCCCCACCGAGTTCAACCGGATTTCCTCTTGTGAGACGGCCTATGAGGTATGGAGAAAGCTTTGCATCACTTATGAAGGGACAAATCAAGTGAAGGAAAGCAAAGTCTACATGCTCAAAGGGTTGCTTGAGAACTTCAAGATGGGAAAGGAGGAGAGCATAGCCAACATGTACTCAAGGCTCAACACCATCTTGAATGGTCTTGCTATTCTAGGACATCCTATGTCTAGTGGAGAGATCAACTCAAAGATCCTTAGAACTCTCCCCAAGAGATGGGAATCCAAGGTGACTTCCATTGAAGAAGCAAGGTCGCTTAGGGATATTCCTATTGAAGAGCTCATTGGAAATATACAAGCACATGAAGCCACACTTGACAAGAGGGAGGAAGTAGAAAGACAAGAAAAGAAAGAGCTAAAGAGAATGAAGAAGGCTGAAATGAAGGCTCAAATTGAAGCTATCATGGAACAAGTCTCTCCATCCTCTCAAGCTAAAGAAGATGCCATGTACTCCAAAGGTCGACTCTACAAAGGCAAGTCCTCCTCCATCCGGTGCTTCACATGTGGAAAGAAGGGTCACTACAAGGAAGATTGCCCACAAGGCAAAAAGGCCCATCTTCACAAGAAGAAATGGCAATCAAGCTCAAGTGGCTCTTCCAACTCAAGCTCAAATGAAGATTCATGTGAAGGATCAAGCTCAAGCTCTTGTGATGAGAGAGAATGCCATTTTGCTCTTATAGCATCAACAAGTGAAGACTCAAGTGAGGTAAATCTAGACTCTTTAGATAAAGAATCTTTAATTGCTATTATTCATGACATTTGTGCCTCTTATAAGTCTTCTAAAAAGAAAAAGAAAAAGCTTGCTAAAATTGTTGATAATTTGCATATAGAACTAGATGATCTTGAATATGCTAATTCTTGCTTGCTTATTGATAAAAATGATTTTCTTAGCCAAGTAGACTCTCTTAAACTTGGAAATGCTAGTTTACTTGATAAGATTAAATTTCTAGAATCTCAACCTCTCATGCCTAATTCTAATGAAGAACATACTTTAATTGTTGATTCTCTCATGCATGACATTGATGTTCTTAAATCTAAAAATAAGGACAAAGATTTAGTTTTGCATGAATTAGAAATAGAAAATGCCTCCTTGCTTGCTAAACTCAATAGGCATGAATCTTGCTCTAGTTCTACTAGTAGAGAGAATGATGTTGCTGCTCTTCATAGTAATAGAGACTCCTATTTAACTAAAGCTCTTTGCTTAGAAAATGATCTTTTGCATGCTAAAGATAATATCAATAATTTGTCTTCTACTATTGCTTCTCTTATGCATGACAATCATAGTTTGAGATCTTCTTTGCAAAGATTCTTTGGTGATAAAAAGAATCTTGATCAAATCCTAGACCATACTACCAAACAAATGGGTAGAGATGGCATTGGACTTGAATGTAGTCAAGGGAACAACATAGATAAAGGACCTCCAATATTCCATGGAGAATCATCTAGTTCCAAGGCTACATGCACTTGCAACTATTGCAATGTTTTTGGTCATTATTCTACTTGTTGTCCTTTTAGGAAAGCACCCAAGAGAAATAGGATTTGGGTTGCTAAACTAACCCCTCCGGACCCAAAAACATGATTGGGGACCATTTCATCTTTCTTCTTGTAGGTATTTACAAATGGATTGATTTGAGCTTTTGAATTGCAAATTGACTTCTCAATCCACATGAAAGAAGAAAGGTGAGATGTGCAGAGGGTGACAACAAGTGGAAAAGCAATGGTAAGCACAAAGGTAAATGTTTTATTGCTTGTAACAATTTCTAACTTGTTTTGTCAGGTTAGTGTGCACTACACATATGGTTTTTGAGTCAAAAGTGGCATTTTGTGTTTCTTTCAACACTCTTGCTCAAAAACTATTTCTAATGCTTCTATAGTGCATCACTAACTTGCTTAGACATGTTTGGATATGGTTTGTATATTTTAGCATGCCTATAAATATGTTTTTATGAAATATATGTGCTTTTTGACAGCTGCTCTGTCGGTCGAGTTTGCCCTAGTGAAACTCGACCGATAGGCACCAATGGGTGTTGCCAACAGCTGCAATCGGTCGAGTTGCTAATACACAGAACTCGACCGAAAACACTGTGCACAGAATATACATTTGGCTTATTGAGTGAGAATTTCCCTCTCAACTAGATTTTCTCAACCAATAGCCTTATTCTTTGGCACTCTCATTTGGTACCTTTATATATGCATATTGCCATGTTCTAAATTGCCTATCTTGCATACAACTCTATCTCTCTAATTGCTCTAATTTGGTATATCTATATCTTGCAATTACTTGCTTTGAGTTGTTTTGCAGGTTTTGATGATGATCTCCTTGGATCTCTTGGTTGTGTCTAAAAATTGCTTCCGTTGTGCTCTAACTTGCTACATCTATATAGGTGTATATCTTGTGTTTGATACAACCTTGAGGTTCTTAGGGGTAATCATCTTATGGTAAGGATGCATATCTAGTGAGTTATATCCTTTCATGCGTCTAAAATTGCATATCTCTTGGTTTGGATATATCTCTATATCTACTCATAGCTTGCTTTATCTTGTGTATCTCTTGCTATGATCTAGATCCTACTAGTAGTCCTAACTTGTGATGTCATCTACTAGTAGTTCATATACATGTAGTTCTAGCCCTGTTTTTAATTGGCATCTTTGATCATCTATATGTTATGCTTGTATCTTATCTCATACATACTCAAGATTGTTCCTTGAATTGCATATCTACTATCTTGAGTTGCTTGCATAACATTGTGATGCAGGGTACATAGATCAACATGATATGTAGAAATTGGAGTATTTTTGGATTTTATGCAGGTTTTGCTCCAATTTCAGTTTTTGCTGCAAGTATAGTGTTTTTTATGCAGAAACACCCTTCTGAGCAAGACTCATCGCTTTGCCATGAGCTCCGATGGTTTTTGGTCAAATTCCATCATCTTGAGGGTCAAAATTGTGGTTTATTGTTTTTCAGCAGCACTTTATCTTGCATTTTTGGTTGTTCAAGTATATGCTTTAACTTGCTTTTCTTTCTATGCTTGGACAAGCCCCTATCTGTGCTCTTCTACTCTCCTTATATAACTTTTGTTATCTTCTTTCTCTTAACAAGTGGTGTTTCTTAGTTTCTTCACACCCCCACCTTTTTGAAATGACAAAGGGGGAGAAAGATATGTCTTCTTTTGACAACAGGGAGAAGGCATGTCTTACATGAAGCAAAGAAGCGTGTCCATGTAAAAGGGAGACGGTAAATGGGAGAAGACATATATGTGTAGAACATATATGAGTAGAAGACATAGTTTCTATAAATGTTATGAAAGCTAACCATGCAGGAGAAATAGCATCAATTCAGGGGGAGTATGAGAACTTCATGCGCATCAATTGAGGGGGAGCATATGAGCTCAATCCTATTGAAACCCCTAGGTTTCTCTGAAGGTATGATTTTACGTACAAGCTTTCAATACATTTATGGAATGGTTTGTCATCTTCAAAAAGGGGGAGAATGTTGACTCAAGGTCAATTAGGTCAATGTTGACTCACGTCTAAATTGACTAAACCCTTGTTTTGATGATGACTAACCATTCTACATATTGGTGTCTAATGCTTCTACATTGAGTGATTTCATATTAGGTTTAGACACACTCCAAATGCCCCAACTTGCGCATATCAACTTGGAGAAAAGACAAGTCAAAACAGCTACAAGTGTGCAATTTGGGATCTCTATGTAAATGACCTTAGAATTGCTTTGTAATCACTTGTAATGATTGTATGACTTGTAATTAAGCTTAGAAAAATTATTGGGACACAAAAATTCATCATTTGTACAGTTTTACGAAAATTCCAAAATACCCATAACAGGGATTTTGTCGGCCAAATTCCAAACTCGGCCGATCCATATATTCTGGAATTTTCTGGGCAATCGGCTGAGTTACCAACTCAGCCGATCCCTGTTCGGTCGAGTTTCTATGGTGGGAAACTCGGCCGATCCACTAATCGGTCCAAGTTGAAAGTCGACCGATCGGCCGAGTTTCTCCAAGGGAACTCGGCCGACAGACTATCTTTCAGACTTGTCATTTAGTGGTTCGGCCGAGTTGCCTTTATTGAAACTCGGCCGATCGGACTGTACTGAAATGCAGAAAAAGCAATTCTAGCCGTTGTGGAGTTGCAACAAGTGAAAATAGATCCGTTGCAAGCCACAAAACGGCTAGTTTTCGTTCACAAGTGTTCCCAAAGGCTAAGAGGCATCCCCAGCTATAAATAGGACCCCTTGGGCTTCATTCCAAGGTTGAGCATTCATTGCAAACTCTTTGTGAGGTTCCTATTCTATAGTTGAGTGCTTCCTACAGCCTCCTCTCTCTCTAAGCTTAATCACTTGCTACATCCATTAGAGTGAGTAGGAAATCTGTAAGAGAGCTAGTCATATTTGTATATCTTGTGAAGCTCTCACTTCCACCACCTCCCCATCTCTCATTTCCAATCATGAAGATGAAGGTTCTCTCTCTTGTCCAAGAGAGGTGAAGAAGAACAAGGGAAGGAGTCCCTTGGTGAAGATCAAGGCTGAAGACTTGGAGCTAGAGTGGGTAAGCCCTTGGAGAAGGCAGAAGACTCAAGCTCAAGTGGGTAAGTCCTTGGTGGAAAGCTTCTCCGAGTGAAGGTGAAGTCAAAGGCGGAAGATCCAAGAAGAGTGGGTAATTCCTGCAAGGCCGAAGACTTGTGCAAGAGTGGGTAAGTCCTTGAAGAAGGCCGAAGACTCTTGCAAAGTGGGTAAGTCCTTGGTAAGGTTGAAGACTCTTTGTATTGGATAGGTAAGTCCTTTGTTGGGTCATGTATTGTAAGTCTTATGAATGAATATAAGAGTGCAATTGGTTGAAGTCCTAGAGGTTGACCTCTCTAGGCAAGTGGACTGACACACTTCTAGTTTGAAGTGTGGAATCACTCTAAATAGCTTGTCTATTGGTGTATGTTCAATCTCTCTTATCCTTGCTATGCATGATTTAGTTGCACTCAAATTACCTATTTAGCAACCTAATCTTGTCATATATTTTGAAGGTTTAATGAATTTTGTTTAAGTGCTTTCAGCTCTATTCACCCCCCCCCCTAGAGCATCTAATCACCCATCTAGGATCCAACAAGTGGTATCAGAGTGGGTCTTCTCCAAGCATACTTCAACAAGTAGGAGAAGATGGGTGACTATCAAGGAGGGAGATTCTCGACCAGCCTTCCAATCTTTGATGGGAGCAACTTCCTCTATTGGAGAAGAAGACTTCAATTCTTCATCCAAGGATCAAGTTTTGAGATGTGGCAAATGGTGAACAGCCCATACATTCTACCAAAGACAAACATTGAAGAATGGGATGAAGCCACCTTGATGAAAGCAACCTTGAATGCTAGAGCCATGAACATCCTATATGCCTCCATGACCCCCACCGAGTTCAACCGGATTTCCTCTTGTGAGACGGCCTATGAGGTATGGAGAAAGCTTTGCATCACTTATGAAGGGACAAATCAAGTGAAGGAAAGCAAAGTCTACATGCTCAAAGGGTTGCTTGAGAACTTCAAGATGGGAAAGGAGGAGAGCATAGCCAACATGTACTCAAGGCTCAACACCATCTTGAATGGTCTTGCTATTCTAGGACATCCTATGTCTAGTGGAGAGATCAACTCAAAGATCCTTAGAACTCTCCCCAAGAGATGGGAATCCAAGGTGACTTCCATTGAAGAAGCAAGGTCGCTTAGGGATATTCCTATTGAAGAGCTCATTGGAAATATACAAGCACATGAAGCCACACTTGACAAGAGGGAGGAAGTAGAAAGACAAGAAAAGAAAGAGCTAAAGAGAATGAAGAAGGCTGAAATGAAGGCTCAAATTGAAGCTATCATGGAACAAGTCTCTCCATCCTCTCAAGCTAAAGAAGATGCCATGTACTCCAAAGGTTGACTCTACAAAGGCAAGTCCTCCTCCATCCGGTGCTTCACATGTGGAAAGAAGGGTCACTACAAGGAAGGTTGCCCACAAGGCAAAAAGGCCCATCTTCACAAGAAGAAATGGCAATCAAGCTCAAGTGGCTCTTCCAACTCAAGCTCAAATGAAGATTCATGTGAAGGATCAAGCTCAAGCTCTAGTGATGAGAGAGAATGCCATTTTGCTCTTATAGCATCAACAAGTGAAGACTCAAGTGAGGTAAATCTAGACTCTTTAGATAAAGAATCTTTAATTGCTATTATTCATGACATTTGTGCCTCTTATAAGTCTTCTAAAAAGAAAAAGAAAAAGCTTGCTAAAATTGTTGTTAATTTGCATATAGAACTAGATGATCTTGAATATGCTAATTCTTGCTTGCTTATTGATAAAAATGATTTTCTTAGCCAAGTAGACTCTCTTAAACTTGGAAATGCTAGTTTACTTGATAAGATTAAATTTCTAGAATCTCAACCTCTCATGCCTAATTCTAATGAAGAACATACTTTAATTGTTGATTCTCTCATGCATGACATTGATGTTCTTAAATCTAAAAATAAGAACAAAGATTTAGTTTTGCATGAATTAGAAATAGAAAATGCCTCCTTGCTTGCTAAACTAAATAGGCATGAATCTTGCTCTAGTTCTACTAGTAGAGAGAATGATGTTGCTGCTCTTCATAGTAATAGAGACTCCTATTTAACTAAAGCTCTTTGCCTTAGAAAATGATCTTTTGCATGCTAAAGATAATATCAATAATTTGTCTTCTACTATTGCTTCTCTTATGCATGACAATCATAGTTTGAGATCTTCTTTGCAAAGATTCTTTGGTGATAAAAAGAATCTTGATCAAATCCTAGACCATACTACCAAACAAATGGGTAGAGATGGCATTGGAATTGAATGTAGTCAAGGGAACAACATAGATAAAGGACCTCCAATATTCCATGGAGAATCCTCTAGTTCCAAGGCTACATGCACTTGCAACTATTGCAATGTTTTTGGTCATTATTCTACTTGTTGTCCTTTTAGGAAAGCACCCAAGAGAAATAGGATTTGGGTTGCTAACCTAACCCCTCCGGACCCAAAAACATGATTGGGGACCATTTCATCTTTCTTCTTGTAGGTATTTACAAATGGATTGATTTGAGCTTTTGAATTGCAAATTGACTTCTCAATCCACATGAAAGAAGAAAGGTGAGATGTGTAGAGGGTGACAACAAGTGGAAAAGCAATGGTAAGCACAAAGGTAAATGTTTTATTGCTTGTAACCATTTCTAACTTGTTTTGTCAAGTTAGTGTGCACTACACATATGGTTTTTGAGTCAAAAGTGGCATTTTGTGTTTCTTTTCACACTCTTGCTCAAAAACTATTTCTAATGCTTCTATAGTGCATCACTAACTTGCTTAGACATGTTTGGATATGGTTTGTATATTTTAGCATGCCTTTAAATATGTTTTTATGAAATATATGTGCTTTTTGACAGCTGCTCTGTCGGTCGAGTTTGCCCTAGTGAAACTCGACCGATAGGCACCAATGGGTGTTGCCAACAGCTGCGATCGGCCGAGTTGCCAATACACAGAACTCGACCGAAAACACTGTGCACAGAATATACATTTGGCTTATTGAGTGAGAATTTCCCTCTCAACTAGATTTTCTCAACCAATAGCCTTATTCTTTGGCACTCTCATTTGGTACCTTTATATATGCATATTGCCATGTTCTAAATTGCCTATCTTGCATACAACTCTATCTCTCTAATTGCTCTAATTTGGTATATCTATATCTTGCAATTACTTGCTTTGAGTTGTTTTGCAGGTTTTGATGATGATCTCCTTGGATCTCTTGGTTGTGTCTAAAAATTGCTTACGTTGTGCTCTAACTTGCTACATCTATATAGGTGTATATCTTGTGTTTGATACAACCTTGAGGTTCTTAGGGGTAATCATCTTATGGTAAGGATGCATATCTAGTGAGTTATATCCTTTCATGCGTCTAAAATTGCATATCTCTTGGTTTGGATATATCTCTATATCTACTCATAGCTTGCTTTATCTTGTGTATCTCTTGCTATGATCTAGATCCTACTAGTAGTCCTAACTTGTGATGTCATCTACTAGTAGTTCATATACATGTAGTTCTAGCCCTGTTTTTAATTGGCATCTTTGATCATCTATATGTTATGCTTGTATCTTATCTCATACATACTCAAGATTGTTCCTTGAATTGCATATCTACTATCTTGAGTTGCTTGCATAACATTGTGATGCAGGGTACATAGATCTACATGATATGTAGAAATTGGAGTATTTTTGGATTTTATGCAGGTTTTGCTCCAATTTCAGTTTTTGCTGCAAGTATAGTGTTTTTTATGCAGAAACACCCTTCTGAGCAAGACTCATCGCTTTGCCATGAGCTCCGATGGTTTTTGGTCAAATTCCATCATCTTGAGGGTCAAAATTGTGGTTTATTGTTTTTCTGCAGCACTTTATCTTGCATTTTGGGTTGTTCAAGTATATGCTTTAACTTGCTTTTCTTTCTATGCTTGGACAAGCCCCTATCTGTGCTCTTCTACTCTCCTTATATAACTTTTGTTATCTTCTTTCTCTTAACAAGTGGTGTTTCTTAGTTTCTTCACACCCCCACCTTTTTGAAATGACAAAGGGGGAGAAAGATATGTCTTCTTTTGACAACAGGGAGAAGGCATGTCTTACATGAAGCAAAGAAGCGTGTCCATGTAAAAGGGAGAAGGTAAATGGGAGAAGACATATATGTGTAGAACATATATGAGTAGGAGACATAGTTTCTATAAATGTTATGAAAGCTAACCATGCAGGAGAAATAGCATCAATTGAGGGGGAGTATGAGAACTTCATGCTCATCAATTGAGGGGGAGCATATGAGCTCAATCCTATTGAAACCCCTAGGTTTCTCCGAAGGTATGATTTTACGTACAAGCTTTCAATACATTTATGGAATGGTTTGTCATCTTCAAAAAGGGGGAGAATGTTGACTCAAGGTCAATTAGGTCAATGTTGACTCACGTCTAAATTGACTAAACCCTTGTTTTGATGATGACTAACCATTCTACATATTGGTGTCTAATGCTTCTACATTGAGTGATTTCAGATTAGGCTTAGACACACTCCAAATGCGCCAACTTGCGCATATCAACTTGGAGAAAAGACAAGTCAAAACAGCTACAAGTGTGCAATTTGGGATCTCTATGTAAATGACCTTAGAATTGCTTTGTAATCACTTGTAATGATTGTATGACTTGTAATTAAGCTTAGAAAAATTATTGGGACACAAAAATGCATCATTTGTACAGTTTTACGAAAATTCCAAAATACCCATAACAGGGATTTTGTCGGCCGAATTCCAAACTCGGCCGATCCATATATTCTGGAATTTTCTGGGCAATCGGCCGAGTTACCAACTCAGCCGATCCCTGTTCGGTCGAGTTTCTATGGTGGGAAACTCGGCCGATCCACTGATCGGTCCAAGTTGAAAGTCGACCGATCGGCCGAGTTTCTCCAAGGGAACTCGGCCGACAGACTATCTTTCAGACTTGTCATTTAGTGGTTCGGCCGAGTTGCCTTTGTTGAAACTCAGCCGATCGGACTGTACTGAAATGCAGAAAAAGCAATTCTAGCCGTTGTGGAGTTGCAACAAGTGAAAATAGATCCGTTGCAAGCCATAAAACGGCTAGTTTTCATTCACAAGTGTTCCCAAAGGCTAAGAGGCATCCCCAGCTATAAATAGGACCCCTTGGGCTTCATTCCAAGGTTGAGCATTCATTGCAAACTCTTTGTGAGGTTCCTATTCTATAGTTGAGTGCTTCCTACAGCCTCCTCTCTCTCTCTAAGCTTAATCACTTGCTACATCCATTAGAGTGAGTAGGAAATCTGTAAGAGAGCTAGTCATATTTGTATATCTTGTGAAGCTCTCACTTCCACCACCTCCCCATCTCTCATTTCCAATCATGAAGATGAAGGTTCTCTCTCTTGTCCAAGAGAGGTGAAGAAGAACAAGGGAAGGAGTCCCTTGGTGAAGATCAAGGCTGAAGACTTGGAGCTAGAGTGGGTAAGCCCTTGGAGAAGGCAGAAGACTCAAGCTCAAGTGGGTAAGTCCTTGGTGGAAAGCTTCTCCGAGTGAAGGTGAAGTCAAAGGCGGAAGATCCAAGAAGAGTGGGTAATTCCTGCAAGGCCGAAGACTTGTGCAAGAGTGGGTAAGTCCTTGAAGAAGGCCGAAGACTCTTGCAAAGTGGGTAAGTCCTTGGTAAGGTTGAAGACTCTTTGTATTGGATAGGTAAGTCCTTTGTTGGGTCATGAATTGTAAGTCTTATGAATGAATATAAGAGTGCAATTGGTTGAAGTCCTAGAGGTTGACCTCTCTAGGCAAGTGGACTGACACACTTCTAGTTTGAAGTGTGGAACCACTCTAAATAGCTTGTCTATTGGTGTATGTTCAATCTCTCTTATCCTTGCTATGCATGATTTAGTTGCACTCAAATTACCTATTTAGCAACCTAATCTTGTCATATATTTTGAAGGTTTAATGAATTTTGTTTAAGTGCTTTCAGCTCTATTCACCCCCCCCCTCTAGAGCATCTAATCACCCATCTAGGATCCAACAAGTGGTATCAGAGCGGGTCTTCTCCAAGCATACTTCAACAAGTAGGAGAAGATGGGTGACTATCAAGGAGGGAGATTCTCGACCAGCCTTCCAATCTTTGATGGGAGCAACTTCCTCTATTGGAGAAGAAGACTTCAATTCTTCATCCAAGGATCAAGTTTTGAGATGTGGTAAATGGTGAACAGCCCATACATTCTACCAAAGACAAACATTGAAGAAAGGGATGAAGCCACCTTGATGAAAGCAACCTTGAATGCTAGAGCCATGAACATCCTATATGCCTCCATGACCCCCACCGAGTTCAACCGGATTTCCTCTTGTGAGACGGCCTATGAGGTATGGAGAAAGCTTTGCATCACTTATGAAGGGACAAATCAAGTGAAGGAAAGCAAAGTCTACATGCTCAAAGGGTTGCTTGAGAACTTCAAGATGGGAAAGGAGGAGAGCATAGCCAACATGTACTCAAGGCTCAACACCATCTTGAATGGTCTTGCTATTCTAGGACATCCTATGTCTAGTGGAGAGATCAACTCAAAGATCCTTAGAACTCTCCCCAAGAGATGGGAATCCAAGGTGACTTCCATTGAAGAAGCAAGGTCGCTTAGGGATATTCCTATTGAAGAGCTCATTGGAAATATACAAGCACATGAAGCCACACTTGACAAGAGGGAGGAAGTAGAAAGACAAGAAAAGAAAGAGCTTAAGAGAATGAAGAAGGCTGAAATGAAGGCTCAAATTGAAGCTATCATGGAACAAGTCTCTCCATCCTCTCAAGCTAAAGAAGATGCCATGTACTCCAAAGGTCGACTCTACAAAGGCAAGTCCTCCTCCATCCGGTGCTTCACATGTGGAAAGAAGGGTCACTACAAGGAAGATTGCCCACAAGGCAAAAAGGCCCATCTTCACAAGAAGAAATGGCAATCAAGCTCAAGTGGCTCTTCCAACTCAAGCTCAAATGAAGATTCATGTGAAGGATCAAGCTCAAGCTCTAGTGATGAGAGAGAATGCCATTTTGCTCTTATAGCATCAACAAGTGAAGACTCAAGTGAGGTAAATCTAGACTCTTTAGATAAAGAATCTTTAATTGCTATTATTCATGACATTTGTGCCTCTTATAAGTCTTCTAAAAAGAAAAAGAAAAAGCTTGCTAAAATTGTTGATAATTTGCATATAGAACTAGATGGTCTTGAATATGCTAATTCTTGCTTGCTAATTGATAAAAATGATTTTTTTAGCCAAGTAGACTCTCTTAAACTTGGAAATGCTAGTTTACTTGATAAGATTAAATTTCTAGAATCTCAACCTCTCATGCCTAATTCTAATGAAGAACATACTTTAATTGTTGATTCTCTCATGCATGACATTGATGTTCTTAAATCTAAAAATAAGGACAAAGATTTAGTTTTGCATGAATAAGAAATAGAAAATGCCTCCTTGCTTGCTAAACTCAATAGGCATGAATCTTGCTCTAGTTCTACTAGTAGAGAGAATGATGTTGCTGCTCTTCATAGTAATAGAGACTCCTATTTAACTAAAGCTCTTTGCTTAGAAAATGATCTTTTGCATGCTAAAGATAATATCAATAATTTGTCTTCTACTATTGCTTCTCTTATGCATGACAATCATAGTTTGAGATCTTCTTTGCAAAGATTCTTTGGTGATAAAAAGAATCTTGATCAAATCCTAGACCATACTACCAAACAAATGGGTAGAGATGGCATTGGACTTGAATGTAGTCAAGGGAACAACATAGATAAAGGACCTCCAATATTCCATGGAGAATCCTCTAGTTCCAAGGCTACATGCACTTGCAACTATTGCAATGTTTTTGGTCATTATTCTACTTGTTGTCCTTTTAGGAAAGCACCCAAGAGAAATAGGATTTGGGTTGCTAAACTAACCCCTCCGGACCCAAAAACATGATTGGGGACCATTTCATCTTTCTTCTTGTAGGTATTTACAAATGGATTGATTTGAGCTTTTGAATTGCAAATTGACTTCTCAATCCACATGAAAGAAGAAAGGTGAGATGTGCAGAGGGTGACAACAAGTGGAAAAGCAATGGTAAGCACAAAGGTAAATGTTTTATTGCTTGTAACCATTTCTAACTTGTTTTGTCAAGTTAGTGTGCACTACACATATGGTTTTTGAGTCAAAAGTGGCATTTTGTGTTTCTTTTCACACTCTTGCTCAAAAACTATTTCTAATGCTTCTATAGTGCATCACTAACTTTCTTAGACATGTTTGGATATGGTTTGTATATTTTAGCATGCCTTTAAATATGTTTTTATGAAATATATGTGCTTTTTGACAGCTGCTCTGTCGGTCGAGTTTGCACTAGTGAAACTCGACCGATAGGCACCAATGGGTGTTGCCAACAGCTGCGATCGGCCGAGTTGCCAATACACAGAACTCGACCGAAAACACTGTGCACAGAATATACATTTGGCTTATTGAGTGAGAATTTCCCTCTCAACTAGATTTTCTCAACCAATAGCCTTATTCTTTGGCACTCTCATTTGGTACCTTTATATATGCATATTACCATGTTCTAAATTGCCTATCTTGCATACAACTCTATCTCTCTAATTGCTCTAATTTGGTATATCTATATCTTGCAATTACTTGCTTTGAGTTGTTTTGCAGGTTTTGATGATGATCTCCTTGGATCTCTTGGTTGTGTCTAAAAATTGCTTCCGTTGTGCTCTAACTTGCTACATCTATATAGGTGTATATCTTGTGTTTGATACAACCTTGAGGTTCTTAGGGGTAATCATCTTATGGTAAGGATGCATATCTAGTGAGTTATATCCTTTCATGCATCTAAAATTGCATATCTCTTGGTTTGGATATATCTCTATATCTACTCATAGCTTGCTTTATCTTGTGTATCTCTTGCTATGATCTAGATCCTACTAGTAGTCCTAACTTGTGATGTCATCTACTAGTAGTTCATATACATGTAGTTCTAGCCCTGTTTTTAATTGGCATCTTTGATCATCTATATGTTATGCTTGTATCTTATCTCATACATACTCAAGATTGTTCCTTGAATTGCATATCTACTATCTTGAGTTGCTTGCATAACATTGTGATGCAGGGTACATAGATCTACATGATATGTAGAAATTGGAGTATTTTTGGATTTTATGCAGGTTTTGCTCCAATTTTAGTTTTTGCTGCAAGTATAGTGTTTTTAATGCAGAAACACCCTTCTGAGCAAGACTCATCGCTCTGCCATGAGCTCCGATGGTTTTTGGTCAAATTCCATCATCTTGAGGGTCAAAATTGTGGTTTATTGTTTTTCTGCAGCACTTTATCTTGCATTTTGGGTTGTTCAAGTATATGCTTTAACTTGCTTTTCTTTCTATTCTTGGACAAGCCCCTATCTGTGCTCTTCTACTCTCCTTATATAACTTTTGTTATCTTCTTTCTCTTAACAAGTGGTGTTTCTTAGTTTCTTCACACCCCCACCTTTTTGAAATGACAAAGGGGGAGAAAGATATGTCTTCTTTTGACAACAGGGAGAAGGCATGTCTTACATGAAGCAAAGAAGCGTGTCCATGTAAAAGGGAGAAGGTAAATGGGAGAAGACATATATGTGTAGAACATATATGAGTAGAAGACATAGTTTCTATAAATGTTATGAAAGCTAACCATGTAGGAGAAATAGCATCAATTGAGGGGGAGTATGAGAACTTCATGCGCATCAATTGAGGGGGAGCATATGAGCTCAATCCTATTGAAATCCCTAGGTTTCTCTGAAGGTATGATTTTACGTACAAGCTTTCAATACATTTATGGAATGGTTTGTCATCTTCAAAAAGGGGGAGAATGTTGACTCAAGGTCAATTAGGTCAATGTTGACTCACGTCTAAATTGACTAAACCCTTGTTTTGATGATGACTAACCATTCTACATATTGGTGTCTAATGCTTCTACATTGAGTGATTTCAGATTAGGTTTAGACACACTCCAAATGCCCCAACTTGCGCATATCAACTTGGAGAAAAGACAAGTCAAAACAGCTACAAGTGTGCAATTTGGGATCTCTATGTAAATGACCTTAGAATTGCTTTGTAATCACTTGTAATGATTGTATGACTTGTAATTAAGCTTAGAAAAATTATTGGGACACAAAAATGCATCATTTGTACAGTTTTACGAAAATTCCAAAATACCCATAACAGGGATTTTGTCGGCCGAATTCCAAACTCGGCCGATCCATATATTCTGGAATTTTCTGGGCAATCGGCCGAGTTACCAACTCAGCCGATCCCTGTTCGGTCGAGTTTCTATGGTGGGAAACTCGGCCGATCCACTGATCGGTCCAAGTTGAAAGTCGACCGATCGGCCGAGTTTCTCCAAGGGAACTCGGCCGACAGACTATCTTTCAGACTTGTCGTTTAGTGGTTCGGCCGAGTTGCCTTTATTGAAACTCGGCCGATCGGACTGTACTGAAATGCAGAAAAAGCAATTCTAGCCGTTGTGGAGTTGCAACAAGTGAAAATAGATCCGTTGCAAGCCACAAAACGGCTAGTTTTCGTTCACAAGTGTTCCCAAAGGCTAAGAGGCATCCCCAGCTATAAATAGGACCCCTTGGGCTTCATTCCAAGGTTGAGCATTCATTGCAAACTCTTTGTGAGGTTCCTATTCTATAGTTGAGTGCTTCCTACATCCTCCTCTCTCTCTCTAAGCTTAATCACTTGCTACATCCATTAGAGTGAGTAGGAAATCTGTAAGAGAGCTAGTCATATTTGTATATCTTGTGAAGCTCTCACTTCCACCACCTCCCCATCTCTCATTTCCAATCATGAAGATGAAGGTTCTCTCTCTTGTCTAAGAGAGGTGAAGAAGAACAAGGGAAGGAGTCCCTTGGTGAAGATCAAGGCTGAAGACTTGGAGCTAGAGTGGGTAAGCCCTTGGAGAAGGCAGAAGACTCAAGCTCAAGTGGGTAAGTCCTTGGTGGAAAGCTTCTCCGAGTGAAGGTGAAGTCAAAGGCGGAAGATCCAAGAAGAGTGGGTAATTCCTGCAAGGCCGAAGACTTGTACAAGAGTGGGTAAGTCCTTGAAGAAGGCCGAAGACTCTTGCAAAGTGGGTAAGTCCTTGGTAAGGTTGAAGACTCTTTGTATTGGATAGGTAAGTCCTTTGTTGGGTCATGTATTGTAAGTCTTATGAATGAATATAAGAGTGCAATTGGTTGAAGTCCTAGAGGTTGACCTCTCTAGGCAAGTGGACTGACACACTTCTAGTTTGAAGTGTGGAACCACTCTAAATAGCTTGTCTATTGGTGTATGTTCAATCTCTCTTATCCTTGCTATGCATGATTTAGTTGCACTCAAATTACCTATTTAGCAACCTAATCTTGTCATATATTTTGAAGGTTTAATGAATTTTGTTTAAGTGCTTTCAGATCTATTCACCCCCCCCTCTAGAGCATCTAATCACCCATCTAGGATCCAACATCTTAGAGGTGTCCTCTTCATTTCCTTTTTTACCTGTTGCGCTGGAAAATTGTTGCCATATTGATCTCACAATCTCAAAATTTTTCCTAGGTATGATGTCCATACCTCTGCTTGGGATACCTAGAATTACCCCTACATCCTCAACCATCATCCTTCTTTCCACCCCTGTGGCCAGAAAAAACCTATCATCATCTACATATCTGTCTATCAAATCTTCCAAGAGGCATACATCAACCATAAGATTCGGCATCTTTATCATGTTTGCAAATGTCGTCACCCTCATCATTCTTATCTGATTACTTGTATACACCACGCTCTTGCTGGCGGTGATGTAGCTCTTTAGGTAACACCTGTGGTACAACCTCTTTATCCCTACTGCAAACATATGAAAAGTTACTCTTAGTTTTCTTTTTTTTTTAGCATTACTTGTTACTCAGTCAAGTTACTCTTCGATTTTTCAATTTTAATAAAGTTCAAGTAAGTGTCATATGATAGTAACAGCAATTTAATAAGTTTACAAATCCATTCAATATTACCTTCAGCTGCCTTTCCTTTCTCCCTTTCTTTCTTCTTAATTCTATCATCTTTTTCTCCCTCATAGGTAGCCTTTTCCTTTCCCTTTTCTTTCTTCCTCCTTATCTCCTCTTCTTCTATCTCGTCAGCAGCCTTATCTGTATCATTAGTTTCTTTGGCCTTTCCTTTCCCTTCACTTTCTTCCTATATAGGAATGAAGTTACTCTATATTTTTAGTCTTTTTTAGCTTAACAATATGGTTTTCATATGTCAAACTGATATGTAAAGTGTGCAAATTACTCTTTGTTCTATAGTAGTTACTCCAGCATTTACTCTAGTTACTCTAGGCTATCGTACAGTTACTCTAATATTCTATATCAGTTACTCTTGGTATCATGTAGTTACTCTTGGTATCATGTACAGTTACTCCAGCATTTACTCTAGTTACTCTAGGCTATCGTACATTTACTCTAATGTTCTATATCAGTTACTCTACTTCTTTTAACAATTACTCTTTTAACATGCGTTGTTACTTTCTATACGATATCTTTCTGTTTCTCATTTGTAATGTACATGCTATCATAAATTACCTTGTCGTTCTTTGATCTCCGCTTTGTCACTCCGAGGGTTGCCAGTCTTGGTAGATGCTTTGCCTTCTTTCTCAGCACCCGACTTACTTCGTTTTGCTCTTTTCTGGGATGGTTTACTCGTCAGGGGATCTGCAGCCCCTCTTTTCTTCCTTTTCATTTTTGACAGAGGTGTCGCAGAAGCAACCTCCTCCCCTTTTGCAGCTTCCTCTTGTCCCGTTTCACCGGTGTTCGCATCCCCTTTTTCCATCTTCTCTTCAGCAATTTCTTCTTTCTCCGCTACATCTGTTGTCTTGGGCATCGTAGCCC